>NQIM01000645.1:0-17414 GCA_003426235.1 Xylaria polymorpha
GGGGCGGGTTGGGGGTGCCGGCGCGGCTCTGGCCCTCGGTGTCCATGATGACGAGCTTCAGGCTGCCGTCGCTGTCGCCGCGGGTGCGGCTCGACCGTCTCGACGACCTCTGCAGCTCGAACTGGTGCTCCTCGCCCGAGAGCCGGCGGTGGTGCCGCGTCACGAGCACCTCCTGCGTCACGAAGATGGCGCCCCAGCTCTGCGTCAGCATCGGCCAGAACACGGGGATCGAGGCCACGATGGACGCCAGGTCCACCTCGAGCGCGGCCAGCACGATGCTCTGCGGCCCGTAGAACGTCGGGTCGATGACCGGGTACGTCCCCGCGCGGGTCTCGATGATGACGTGGAGACGCCAGATGCTGATGATGTTGATACTGCGAGGGATGTTAGCCTCTCAAGTCTCTTTTTGACTACCTAGGTAGATAGTTTCCTTCATAGAATCTTTCTCTTGTTTTTTCTTGAAGAATTAGTTAGGTAGGTAGTTTACTCACCCAACTCCTAGAAGAATCATGATGGTGAACCCGACCCGCTGCTTCTTCTGCTTAAACGTCCGGAAGTACAGCGGGATGGGGATCGCCAGCACGATGAGGTCGAGGATGACGTTGGTAGACACGTGCGCCGCGTACGTGCCCCCGATCTCATTGGGGGTTTTGGACCCGAAGCCGTAGCAGCGCGCGTTTAAATCCCAGTCCCAGAAGCCCGCGATCGGGACGCAGGGGACGATCGCGATGACGGAGAATGCGGTGCCCCAGAGCGCGGACAGGACGATGAAGAACCAACAGACCTTGCGCGCGCGCAGGTCTTCGGAGAAGAGGCGGAGGTACTGTGTCAGAAGGCATAGCTTCATCAGAGTCGTCGATATGGTATAAGACAGCAAGGCCACGTAAAATTTCTGTTGTGAGATATTAGTAGTGAGTTCGTGTGAGAGGTGTCTCGACACGATATAAGTCGGTGTTGCTGTTATCGCGCGATTGGAAACCGGCTGACCTTCTGAAATCCCATCCGATCCGCCGCGCTGATATCGTAGAAATGCTTGCCAAAGCCATCATCAAATACTACTATGCAGGTTAGCTCGTCGCACCATGCCGTCATGCGCCATAGGACAAGCCTTACATAATAAGAGAAAGACGGTGCCCAACGTCCCCGAAACCTATGTTCATGATGACGTTAGTTAAGTGAGATAACTACGGTCTATGCCATGTTGCTTTTGCCTACCCGAAATAACACAACAAAAAAATCGTCCCATCCCAGACATTGAAGCCGAAAACGTGTGTGGATTCTCAAAATCACACAAGTCCATGATATTACCTAATGAAACACGAAATAACGTTAGTATCAAACCACCTCTTATAAGATGTGGACATAGTTAGCCCTTCATCGGATGTCGCAAACTCACAGCAAAAGTAATAACGATTCCCTCAACGGTCGATTGCGAATTAAGAGGGTTCGGCGTGTCGTGAGAGTTATCGTACCGCTTGTTCAAGAGGCTCCATGTATTATCCCTAGACATCGCTGACTACTTGTCGCGCGATGTAGGAAATAACCCTCCAACGACCCGTAGGCGTGGACGGTTCACGGCAGCATATTCTTTCCGTCTTTTCGGGTCGATCGACTTCTTCCACCTAGTGATTTCCCGTGTAGGTCGTCGACAACCTTTCATTCCATGCAAAGGCACCTCCAATATCGTCTTCTCTTGTCCCTCTCACTTAGACTTGAACTCAGTCTCAGTTACACCCAACACCCATGTGTATGTATCTCGTTCAAGGTTCGGTAGTTGTTCCGGGATCGCCAAAATCGTATAATTAGTTGATAAGTTTCAATGTCACACCAAAAATGTCAAAAGAGTTCAACAGTTTCTTGGTGTGGGGGTGGAGCACGGTTAATAAAGAGTTAAAGGCTTGTCGTCCTCGATCCTCCTCCCACACCCCCCCCCTGTTTCCTGGCTGATCGCCCGATGTCTAAATGAGCCTTTAAGATTATGCGGAAAAAAAGCCGTGTCGGATGACTACAGTAGCCGTCTTAGCAGATAAACGGATCCTATATAAATCCGTCGATAAACGATTTCACAATAATATTATCATGATATCCTACTGAGTCTTGCATCCGGTATAGCACCTCTTCTTAGTACATTCAAAAGTCTCACCGGGTTCACTGCCTGAAGCAACTCCAGCTTACACATTTAGGCTACGGTACTGTAGACTTCACTACTGCCAACCTTGACGGTCAGCGAATAAACGAGAAGAACATGCCGGGTGGAGGGCAGCCAAAAGCTCGGTATCGAGTGGAGTCTGCTAACTTAAAATACCTATAGTACCGGCACCTATTGAGTAATCGTAATAATTAGGTCGTCTTATTAACCCTCCTGGACAAGGTGTACTGCAGCACAGACGCACTAGTGTGGAGAGAGCGAACGATGGATGAGGATGCTGACTCACTAAGTTTCGACTCGTTTGGTCAAGGTTCTGGCCCAGGGCCCTTCGTAAGTACGGACTACGAATATGGCTCGTTTACCGGTAATGCCTAACCTTAGATACTTACGGAGTAATTAGCAACCTAATCATTGAGGTCGAAAGAGTACCGGTAGATAGTGCAATATCATGCTCCTCCCGCAAGCCTCACTCGTCCAGTACTAGTGTAGTATGATCCTCAGCAACAAATACCTAGTAATGCTTCACCCTTCAATAAACGCTACGTATAGGCAGTGTAGGTCTCGACCGCAAGAGATGACAAGGGGTGAGCGGAATTGAGAGCGAGAGCGTCGTCGAATAAGCTTTCGAAGGAAGAGGCACGTGGTGTTCCAGCAGCGCAGTTCTCTTCCCTCCAAAGTGTACGTACTGTACTGTAGGTTCACAACCAACGTCAGTGCTATAATTACTACCGTCCAGCAAACCCCAGACGAGAACCCAGAATTAGGATTCGTCTAGCGCACCCTAGGCCCTGTCTAGCACGATGGGAATTGCTGGATTTAGGAGGGATCTGGCAGGTGAGTGCTGCACTCCGCCAAGCGACGATCGTGAAACAGGGGTGCCATCGACCAAAAAGGGCAATAGGCTCGTCGCGTACCGCGTCCCGTCGTCCACGGGGTTCCACTCGTGTAGGTTAGGTTAGCTTGGGGGAGTGGTATTTGAATTTAGCGAGACGGCTCGCAACAAAAGTTTAAAAAAGAATGGGAGTCGGCAATGCCGGCAGACTGGATACTTACAGTGCCGTGCCTCTCTCTCGCGCTGTCTGTCCACGTACACCTCAATCTCTCCAGTAAATCCAAACGAGGCAAATTAACCCGAAATACCCTGAATTATCATACAATTCAGTGGAGTTCTGTCACTAGTGTAGAGACCCGCGACGGAGCCCGATACGGCCACGCGGCTTGGTGAAGCTAAGATGACTTTGCTTTGCTTCATCTCTCATATCTCGCTACCTAATTTTGTTCGTTATCTCGCTTTCCGCTCGTTTCGACACGTAGCTAAATGTTGATAATACACCTAATTTGCCTGATCATGCGTTTCAGTCATTGAGGCTAAGCACCACACGGATTCCGTACTGGGCCAACAAGGATAGGTACGGTACTGTAGATGAACTGTTCCCGTTCCTGTCAAAACGACGACAACCCTTGGCCTAGCACCTGCATTCGAAGGAAGCGGAAGCCCTTCCAGAAGCCAGCAGATGCATATGCGTACCGTAAGCCAGTGCTCCTGAGACAACGGACAACGCGACGGCCTGCGCGAAATTTGAATAGTTGCTTATATTTAGTAGTTCAACTCGTTGTTCGTGCAGAGGCGAATACGCATTTCATGATAAACAACTCATATCTGTTGCATCAGACTACTGTACTGTATATGGAAAGGTTTCGTGTTGTCGCTTGGTTCTACGGACTTAGCCGCCGCCGTTCCTTGCGGCTGGCTAGCTAGCGATTGGTCAACTCACTGCCGACTGATTGTAGCAGTCTTTCATTTCATTCAAGACATTTTTTGGAGTATTATACACTATCCCCTGCTGCTCTGTGCCAAACTATCGAGTGTGTGATTATGTGTCAATAGAACCGAATATTGCATCGGTGCTTGTTCCTAGTAGAGTATAATAGTATGACAATCATAGTGAGATAACGGCACTTACCGGGGATTGCTATCAATAAAGAGGTGATAACCCTCCGAACCAAGAAAGAGGCTGTATTACGCAGCCTAATAGGTACAGTAATTTCGAGGTGTGCAAACATGCGGAACAAGCCGGCGCTTCGCAAAATGCGCGGATTATTTCTTCAGCAGGGGAGAGCGCGAACAGCCTTATGGGGACGAGCCAAGCATGCACAAAAGTCCCAAGAATATGAATCATCAAGTCGTAGCAAGCTATTCTACATCGAGGCTTCTTATCGCCCTAGTATTATAAGATAAACAAGGGGCTACGATATAGGTAAGGGATGTCACGAGGGTGTTTAAAACTGGTGCCCTAACATAGCCTAGGCACAACCTTGCTCCATATATGCTTCATTATAGGTCGTCTTCGTCTTCCAACGCATTCACGCGTCGCTCACCTACTTCGCGGATTTTCTCTCCGAGAATGGATCTGCCATACCGTTCCGCTACCTTGCCCGCCGCCTCCACCATCCGTCCAGTGCGGTCGCGCATGAGCTCCACCAGCTCGAGGGCCCGCATCCCCCGATCCTCACCCTCGCGACATTCCATCGCCAGGAGCTGGAGCAGAGCCTTGTCGATTTCGAGCTCAAGCCGCGCGAGGCTCGAGCGCTGTGCGTGGCTGCCCCTCGTCGACTCTGCGAGGTCTTGCAATTGCGCCGCCGCAATTCCCTTGAGCAGGTATTGCTGCTCGAGCTTGCGGCTTTCGGATTCACCGTCTTCATTGTCTGGTGAATCCTCATCCTCCATAGCATCGGGGTTCGGCTTCTTCTTGCTTGGTGGTTCTGATGTAAGTGGTATGGAGAACTCAAATTCAGACAACAGAGGCCGGGGGGAAGTACGGGTACTCGTCTCCTCCCTTGAGAATGATACAGTGAAATTTGTTGTCGGCGACAGCAATTGGGAAGTAAGTCTCACTTTTACGTCCTGACGCCAGACGAGGGAGTAGTTTGGTATCTAGCAGTGGTATCCACGAAGCTCTAGACGGCTGACGCCAATGCAATAGAGTGAGCAATGTCCCCGTAGAGTCATAAATGCACGGATCCTAGGTAACCGTCAGGTCTTGAAACATCTCAATGTAGCGGAAAGAGGGAAATTTTTAGATTGCACTTACGCCGCAGTCCGAGAAGAAGACACTTTTTAGAGTCGCTCCTGGAGGAAGTGCTATGGTATCTTCGTTCTGACAGATCTCGTCTCTTTTGATGTTTTCGATTGTGTAGAGTAATCTCGTCTGACCGTCTCCCCCAGCAGGCCCGTTGCCTATAGTTATCACGTAGTCTCTCCAACTCGCGCATGTGACCATCGGGGTGCTCTTCGGCCGGTACACTTTGTAGGGTATGCCGAATAGCGTATACATTCGCACGTAGTTAGCCGTCGTTGTGACAGTCACGAACGAGTCGCTAAGCGACATCGCGAGGACAGCTTCTCCCTTGGGCAATTGCGTTCTCCAATCGGTGCGTTGCGTCCAGGTTTCGTGGGGTCGGTAGAAGATCGTTGCTGGTGTATCTTCAGTTGGTGGACAGGAGAAGGCTACACCGTTCTCTGTCAGGCAGGCCTTGTCGTACAGGAACGTATCGGTGAAATGGAAGTCCCTGTGGAATTCATGGTCATATAATTCAACTGTGACGGTGTTATGCCCATCTTGGTCTACAGTCCATACAAATCCAATCAGATTAAGACAGAGATATTTCCTGTTGCCACGCCATGGTGTCGAACCAGGTTGAAAGGCTTCGTGGTATTCAATCTCAACATTTCGTCGTTTACTTAAAGGCTCGCCAAAAACATCGACACCATCATGCAATCGCTTGCCATTGCCGTTGATCACATATCCGGCACCGTCATCATCAACTACAAAATCCTCATCCTCCGGGAGTGGGCCGTCCATAAGAGAATCATAGCTCCCAGCTGAGTCTCTGCGAGGACGGGAGACCATGGGCTTAAAGCCATTGGCCTCTGGTCGTCTAACATTGGTAGAGATCTCTGACAGCGGATCGTGGATGAAAGGGGCGGGCTGTTTTGATAAGAACAGCAGCGTAGCATGTTGTTCAGGAACAAAGTCGGGATGAATGTACACCTCTCCATCCGAGTTTGTGAAAGACACTATGTTTTTGGTTGGGTGCCACGCGATATCCATGACGTTTGCAAAATCATGGCGGGAAATAACGGTCTGCGTTTTAGTGTCCCATACCAAGATCTTCTTGTCTCTGCCGGCCGATGCGAGCATAGCTCCGTTAGGAGACCATGCCAAAGCAGTGATTTCGCCGGTGTGTCCGTTCGAAAACACCCGCTGCTTCTCCCAATCATTCTTCGAAACCACTTGAATATCCCTCGTTGGGGTCGGAATTGCAAAAGCGCGGCCATCAGGATGCCAAGCGATGGCGGTGCTAATCTCCGACTCGGTATCTAAGGTACCGATGACGCCGTCTATTCTCCTGATCAACTCAGGATCCTCTGTGCCGTCTCCAGTGAGATCATAGACATAGACTATCCCGTCTGTGCAGGCCAATGCTATTGTCTCTCCCTTCGTATCGAATGCTAGATGTTTCGTGGGTTTGTTGTGGGCTCTGAGGTGTCGAAGTTTGCTGTTGTCATCGGTCCGAACCACTTTCACGGTCAGCTCGTCGCTTGCCACGGCGCACCACTTCGAGTCTGAAGACAGAGCGACGTCTCTGATGGGAAGCGAGGTTCGAAGGAGGAAGCTGTCGAAGGCGGCGTTTGGTATCGAGTATAAGCTGAGGGTGCCGTCCTCGGACCCCACAACGAAGAAGTCGTTTGAGGCAGCGACGCTGACATTCTGTTCTTGGCAATCATCTATGTTGATAGGCTCGCCGTCGAAGCCTGTCTTATACAATCGGATGGTGTTGTTGGACCCGACAGTGACCAGCTTTGAGCCGTCCGGGGTATAAGCGCAGTGTGTAGAGCCCTGCGTGTGCGCTGGCCGTGCGCGTGGGCGAACAGGCGCTGTTGACGCCATATCGAAGTTATAGGTACGATTTTCAAGAGTGCAATACAAAATCACCGGTGGGATAATAAGAAGTCAATCGCTATGTCATCAATCGGCCTCTCAAATTCATAAGGGAGGTGTTGGATAGGTACAAATCGATATGGATAAGACGCGACCCCAGACGCGCAGATACGCGTTTTATCATTAAAGTGGTTGAGTGCCCCTCGCTGGTACGTACCAATATCGCCCGGTCACATTTTTGGCCAGCTGACATCAGCTGACAGAGCATGTCAACCCACCACTGACAGTTAAACCATCACAAGATGATTGTATCGACAGTAGAGTAGGTACTTACATAAGGTACGAAACTAACAATAGGCAGATAAAAGTGATAATTCGGCTGCCTAAGAATCCTGGCACTCGGATGAATAATAAAATCTTTCTCATCTCTTCTCATATGAAGTAAAGGGGAAACAATTTCCCCCCTCTTAACAAAACCCCCACCAACTTTTGTGCGAACTGTGTCTGTTTTAGGTGTCGTTTCTTTCAGACACCATGCGGCAGGGTACCTCAACAGAACATTATTTCCAGACGGAGTAAGTCTTCGCAGGCATCAGATCTTCCATGTCGCCGTGCTAACCGAGGCTACCAGCGCCGAACAAGCCCAGACGGAGAGGCGCGCCGCAAAGGCCAGCAACAAAAATGGCAATCCCATTGTGCTGAAGTCAAAGTTGCTCGCTGCCGTTCCAGATCCTTCGGCCTCTAGTTCATTGCTTGTCGCAGAGTCCACTGGCTCCGTTCGTCGGGTAAATGTTGACGTAAGTGCTTCCTGCGGCCAAAGACCATGAGAGTGTGGATACTCAACTGCTACAGTCAGGGGAAACGAGACATGTGTTTAAGGGGCCATCCGCGCCGGTCACCTGTGTTGCGGTTGGTGGTCCCGGAAACCGCACCGTATTCGCCGGGTCTTGGGACAAAGACATATGGTCCTGGGATCTAGAGACGAGGGCACCAGGCCGCAAGTTTAGTGGACATACAGATTTTGTCAAGGCTATCGTATGCGCAAAGATTGGCACGAAAGACTATCTTATCAGCGGAGGCGCAGACAAGAAGATAATCGTCTGGGATATCGATTCGGGGTCTCGCATTCACACCATTCAAGACCAGACCGTTTCTATGATGGCCATTCAGGCCCTACTCATCGACCCTTTAGAGTCTACACCCGAAGCCGCCGTTCTGGTCTGCGCCAGCAGCGACCCGAATATTCGACGCTGGCGCATAACAGCAAGTGCGACGGAGCAGCTCCAAGAGACATCCTCTCACGAGCCAAATTCCGTCCGTCCTACTATTTCAGAGCATGAAACTACAGTATATAAGCTATTCTTTGACACAGAAGGCGAGGATGTAGACCTCTGGACGTCAAGTGGCGATGGCACGGCAAAATGTCTTTCGCGACGAAAGGGGTTTACGACAGACGACACTATCAAACATGGTGGTCATGTGAGGGCTGTTGTGGTGACCGACCAGTGGATAATCACAGCCGGGCGGGACGAAGACATCAAAGTATGGGATCGTGCATCTGGGAAGCTATATTGCATTCTTGATGGTCACTATAACGAAGTGACGGACCTCATAATCTTAGCCGAAGGGAATCGAGTAGCATCTGTGTCCATAGACGGGACCGTCCGGACATGGCTGCTTCATAAGAATGAGCTTGATAAGATCAACAAGGAGAAGGAGGAGAAGGCTAATGAAGTTGAAAAGGAAGCCGCCGCAGAACCAACTGAAGGCTTGATGACGGCGGAAGAAGAAGCCGAACTGGCAGCATTGATGGAAGACTAGCGTTAAAGACGGCGTATAATCAAAATAGAGATGTCCCAAGCTACCGCAAGTAACCACCCATTGTTACTTCTGTCACACCCTGAAACCCCTCTGAAGACGTCTCCCGAAGACCCATCTAATTAATATTGCTTAGTGTGCTATGCTCGCGACTCTCATCACCATTCATCTCGCTGTAGCACGGGCTCTCATGTTCTCACGGGGTATATTGTCCCGTCAGAGATATGCAAAATTCCTAAGATGGAAACATATATGTTGTTTCTTATATGAGACATCCCAGTAATAACTCATGGTACTCTCTTTCGGGATCAATGTAACATAAGAAGGGCGGGCCACCCTTTAGAGAAAAGCATCAGAAGAACCCCCACGCCCCTGTGCTACAGTTACTTCCCAGGAGGAGCAGGGCGATGGCTCACCACGCCCTATCGGACAGGCATGTCAAAATGGCATGTACCGAGCGCGGAGCCATCTATCCGATCCCTGGCGTGTCAAGCTGGGACCACATCGGATGGGAATAACGGAGTTTCTTTCGGTTACTATCCGAACAATAGCATCGGCTAAGCCCCAGCAGTGGCATGTTTATTAGTGGTGATCGGAATAACAGTACGTCCTATTTGCAGACTCCCTTCTTTCTACATCGCTTATAACCGCATCATCACACGTCTCTTCCCGAAAGGGAATAGACACCGATAGTTCCCCTTCTAGAGCAAGTAGTACCAGCAAATTTCCTATATAGATGCAGGGTTGAAAGTGAAACATGCATGTGATGTATTAGTGAGGGGGGTACTAGAGTCTGTCGGCACTCGTGGGCTGGAGATAATGCTAAATGCCCATCGGTCCCAATTTTCGTTCCATCTTATTTATTGGCTAATTCTCAAGATATCAAGATATTTTACGTTACAACAACACTACCTTACTCGCGCAGAACTCAGGGGAGCATGCTTGATGTGTGACGAAGGCCGTGGACCATCAATGGAAAAATCATCGGAATTATCTGAATAGTAAACCTCATCTCCCGAACCCAGGAGATAATACACCTATTAAGTACATACAGTATTAACGCCGTGTCTGCTCTGTCATCATTACCACTTCAATATCACAAGCAAAGCCCATCACTCATCGCCAAGCCGCTAACACGGTATCCCCGTCCTTAATCTGCGCAAAACCCAGACTATCCTTCCAGACCTTCTCACACTTCGCAGCATCCTTGGCCTCGGGGCCGACATCGCTGACCACGGCGCCGTTCATATAGACGCCATTCGGCCTCTCGCCGAGCTTCTCGGTATCGAAGGCGGCGTTGATGACGTCGTTGGCAGACCGCGCCGTCGTGCGGTAGTCGCCGCCCGGGGACAGTTTCGAGACGAGGGTCATCAAGGGTCCCGCCACGACACTCGCCATCTTTATGACTTTGCTACTGGTGCGGCGCGTTAGGCTCGTGGGCATCGCGCCCGGGTCGACTGATAGGACTGCGATGGAGGATAATTCAGGGTCGGCTGCTATCCGCTTTGACAGTTCGCGCCTGGAAAAAATCGTTAGACAAACAGGGATCGCTCGGGCACGGCACGGCACGCCACGGGGAAAGACTTACATGAACATGATCTCGCAGAGCTTCGATGCGCCGTAGCGCCTGTACCCCGTGTTCCCACTACCGGGCTCGTCGTCAGGGACACTCCATTTCCCGCGCGCAAGCGGCTCCGTGTCAACGGGCTCCTTGAAGACGAGGTTCCACTTCTCATCTTCGTAGGCGCGCAAGATGCCAGGCACCGTGTTTCTCTTATCAGATGTACTAAGCAAGACATTATTAGCATAGGTAGCTCTTTTCCAGTGTAAAAAAAAAAAATCGAAGAACGGGTGAAATAACCAACCTACTCATGCGACCAGCTGCCCAAAATGACTATCCTGCCGTTCTTCTTGTCCATGCTCTTCAAAAGCAGCAGGGTCAAGAGAAAATGTGAGAGGTGGTTCGCTTGGAAGGTCATGTCGAACCCGTCGTCCGTCATGGTGTGTGACGTGTATTCCTGCCATGCCGCGTTGAGGATGAGAGCGCGGATTGGCGGTATCGAGCCCTCGGCCACCCGCTTGTTGATGTCCTCGGCCGCCTTGCGCGTGCTGGCGAGGCTCGAGAGGTCGAGTGGCACGAGATCGTACGAGTGGCCTGCCGACACCTTCGCATCTCGCAGGACGTCTTGCACGGCGGCAGCCCGCTCAGTGTTGCGGACGGTGTAGAGACCATAGTAGTTTTTCGCAAGTGAGGGGGTTTTGACTATGTGTTGGACGATGGCTGAGCCCAGCCCGCCGTTTGCGCCGGTGACGAAGATGGAGCCCTTCGCAGATGCCATTTTGTGATGAGATGCAAGTTCTATGAGACTAATATAACCACGCTACCATATTTGAACGACGAATGAAGTAGAGAAGGGGGAGAGTACTTCGATTCATTATGTGCCCTTTGTTTTATACAGTATAATTCATCCCGAACCAGCATCATCTCTGATAATGGAGAGATAGTTGCGCCGATCATAAAAAGTTCCCGTAGTTCCCGTACCAGCGGTTAGATACTTGCTTGTAACGCCTGACGAATCAGCACCGGCCGCATCAAACCCCACCATAAGCAGGTCGCATTCCCGCCCTTTGATGAACACAGAAAACCACGACCACACCTTGCATCATACCTACGTATATCTCCTATTGACCGAAGATCGCATATCACAAAAGCCTTATTTGCTGCCGCCAGGCAGACATAGCACACGCAGCACAAACCCGAGCGTTGTTATTGATTCTATTTTTTCTAGCTAGTCGAGACTAGACTTGATCGGGAAAATACCGAGAGAAGCGCCTATGTAGTTAGATAGTTTACAGTGCACATCTCTCCCTCATGATGAACAAGTGCTGGGGTTTCTTCTTCAATATTCCACAAAAACATGCCCGTGCAGTAGTACAGGTATCTTCAACAAGCTTCACCGACCTCCGCAGATGATGAGCGGCTCCAGTATATGCCACTCTAGGTAGGTATCGGTCCCAGGAATTCCTCATAGGCGGTTGTATCTGCACCGGCGGCAAGCCATGATGTTACACTGGCGGCACTCGAAGATGAACTGAGGCATCGTTTGATGGCATTCCTCGCATTCATGTCCTCCTTGGCGGCCCCGCCAACTCTCGTGATTGCATTCGTGATTCACTCGCAAATTATCCATGATGGTCTGGATATTACGTTGCATGACGGCAGGAGCAACAGGCTGTGGGTTCACACGTCCTATCTCCACGTTCCCATTTCCTGGGTTCCGATCCCGGTTATAAATCTCCTGAGCTCTCTCATAGAGCCGGTGCTCTTCCCACTGGGCACATCTGCAGGTCTTCCATCTTGCTGCACAAAGATAACAGAACTCAGCCCGACACTTGCACCTGTTGACAGTATCGTTAGTGGTGTACTCAACCGAGCTGTGAAACACTCACGTTATGTGGAAACAGCCTGTGTTGAGCTCAATCATTGTGGAACACTGTGGACAGCGCTGCCATCGTTCTTCTCGGGCGACTTGAAGAACTTGCTGCAACGCCGCATCAGCAGGGCAGTCGCCTCTATGTGTTGCGCCTTTACAGGTTATACAAGTATGAAATCTGCATTTGGGGCACCGAGCAACCCCATCCTTGATCGTCGATGGCGGGATGAATGTTGAGCAGGTTGGCCTGTGGCAGTAGATCCTATTTAGCGTGGATAATTCGATAGACTTTTTCTTGAACTGCTGGACCAGATCGCCACTTAGGAACAAGCGATTCGCATCCACGGGGATTGCCTGGCGGCAGCAGCGAGGTGGGAACAGACTCTCATCCAACATGGCAGTTTGGAAAAGATTGTCCAAACATTCGCGGCAGTATTCGTGCCGGCAAGGTGCTCTTGCCAGGTCCACAAAATGCTTCATGTCGCCGCAAGCCGTACATGGTCGCTGGGGTATTGTCTTTGGTTTGCGAGACGCTGCCCAGGAAGAGCTCTCTGAATGACTTGCCGTTTCATCGATTCCAGTGACATAGATCACGCTAAGCTTCTCTAAAAACTCCGACTCTAACTCTGGCACCCCGGGATGAGTGTCAATAGGAACCTGGGTCAGTCTCGGTGCCCTTCCTTCAGAACAAGCTACAGCAATCTGTCGATCACGTTGGGCGACACTCTCCACCCGCTGGCATTCAAGGAGTGCATCTATGTCTGTTTGCACCGCCTCCTGCATGCTCTTGGTCATTCTTCGATCCGAAACATACATATTTGCTTGTTTCAACTCCTCGGCGTAGAGTTGTAAGGCAAGATCAGCATCCGATAGGGCTCCCTCGGCCTGCTTTCCCTTGGACCTGGATTTAACCTGAAGTGCATCCTCGTGCAACAGAGAAAATATGAGGCTCAAGCTCTCGTCGTCTGCCTGCGACCAGGCAGGCTGTGCTAGTGCCTGGTTGGCCATTGCTCTGAGGGTATGAAGGGTGCACACTTCCTAAGCCGTTGTTGGTGGTAGAGTTAGAGGGCGGGGATGGCTTATGATGGGAGGAATTGCTAAAGTTGGAGGAGGAGAGCTCGGTATAATGCACAAATGCCTACAGGCGTAGTTGCCTAGGTAGATGGAAAGGAATGCTCTGCAATGCTTCTAGAAGAGAAACACATAAAGATGTACCTGAGTTGCTCCAGCAACTAACGAAGACTAAAATACCCACCTAAGTACCCAGTCAAGGTAAAAGGCAAATTAGGCACGCATGTTACTTACTACCTGCGTATAGTTTTAACATACTGTAGTTTGAAGGCCGAATGTTACTTGTGATGATGTCTTATACTGTTTGGTCTCTATGACCTATCACTTTATTGGTGTTTATATTGCCAATATATCTGGTTGCAAGTACTTAGGTAGGTACTCATGTAGACAGGGTACCTAACTCCGTTGTTTTGGCTACAGACCTCAGGATCCTTCTAAGCTGGTGTGGCCATGTCACGACTGGTGTCGCTTTACAGACCAAAAGCTCCTAGTTGAAGTTCCAATTAGATATTGATCGTATGATAGAGAAGGAAAGAAATGTGTAGCAGTATAGAATTTGTGTCCAATAATATTTGTGCATGTACAGAAGGTTGATCATGTGACCAAGTATGGGGTCCCGCAGGGAGCAGCCTTGACCAGCATGCGCTATAGAAAATAAACCAACCTATGGGAACTAGAAATGAAAAGAACTTCGAGACTTTTCCCTCTGTCATCTTTCCTCGCTGATCTCCCGCGGAGTAGAAGAATGTGTATTATTCCTAGTTTCGTAAGAGTTAAGCTACTGAGGCAAGAAGGCGAAAGAATGCTTGGACGTACTGCAAGCCAGGGTAGCCCGTAGTGTGGCAGAACGAACAATTCAACTTTTTGGCTGCAAAGGAAAACGTTGAACGAGTGGGAAAGGGAAAAGCAAGGTCTGTTTGCTCACAACCCAATGGTTTAGAATCGCGAGAGGGTTATTCTAATAGTGCTAATATACACCGTTTGTCAAAACAACAAACCCTATGCAAAGTTACAAACAAGAACTTAACACTAGGGGGGTCGATGATAGGCAAGTCCCTATAAACCCACCTTATGGAAGTCAAGGCTGGTGAGAGCACTATACGGACATCGATCTACCACAGTTACGCTGTGCAGCATAGATTTCTACTCGAGCAGCAGGAGGTGAGGGCGTTAACTATGAATCCCATGTTAGGAAAGACCCGTGCAGGACCATCGTGACAAGGTAGAGAAGCTCTCGAACCACTTGATTATTTACCCCATTAGAAGGAGCTTAGAGTTGCTGTTTGAGACGCCTAGCGAGGCCGAGGGGCTTCTCGCTTGCGCTTTCGAACCGCTAACGGTGACCTACTGATTGTGTACCGTGGTCTTATGTCAGCCCGGAGATATAGTCGTTTGAGCTGGGAATCCAGAAATCATGTGCTCGTAGCCTCGCAAGTCAGCTATCTATCGTGTGCTACATCAAGTCAGCCCCGACTCAAACACCCCACGCCATCAGATAGACACGTGTAAGCCGTCACCGTTTCAGAAGTCCGTGACATCAAGTCATCGAGGAAAGCCACGGCTGCATCGCAGCTGTCTGTCTATAATGCCACGCGAGCGAGGGAGGATAAGGTTTGGTTTTCCTTTCTTTTTCAAGCTGACACTCGGTGAGGAACGCACCCTCTCAAAGTGCGCTCGTGGCCGTACACTCTTGATTGGTTGATAGTGATACCCACAACTTACAAGGAACATCCTCCAGGGACTTTTGATCCTCTGCTGGATTCTTGAAAATCCCGGTTCGTTGGATTCGTGAGGATCCCGAACCGGGCATCCCTGCTAGTCAGCGTTTAAATATTACGTGATCTAAGATAAGTTTATGCTAGACCAAAGGCCGTGGATGTAATTCGACTGCATCGAGATCCTTCGTCGATTGCTAGATCACAAGCACGCATAAGCCCCGGAGACGGATTATGCCATGGACTGCCGTACACTATTACCTAACTAGGTAGGTAGTTCGATTGTTTCCCTAGTATATTGAAGAGGTTTCCTCGTACCGGTACACTCTATAAGTTGTCGCCAGTATCCGAGATCAGAACCAAGATGTAGTAGATTGATTAACTTGACAGATCGGCGGGCATCTCGCCAACCTTGTCATTTTAAGATTGTTCGACGGCAACCATACTTCACATGGAGTACTCTGTACTAGGTATTGTACTACCGTCTTGATTTCTTATTACTTATGCCGCGTTGCATCAGGGTTTAATACTGTAGGGGGAGGGTGGGGAGAAGCAGTCGGTTGTGTTCACTATCTAGTGACTTTGTTGTCATCTGTATCACTCACTATGCGCACTCATGTCTAAGGAAAGCCAAGAGATACGTTGAGGATACGTTGAGGTAGCATGCTAGGCCACAGTACCTGGCGACAATCATGAAGATCGAGGCATAATAAGATCGTCCTCACTTAGATTGCACAACATGCCCAGGTAGCATCCGACTCTCTCGTTCGCAAGGTACAAACACCACGTTTTCGTCTAGCTTGCTTGGTGCGTTGCAGGGACCCGTGGCCTGCCCATGGTGGTGCGGAGGAACACTCTCCCCAAGGTCGCATCGGCAGTCATACTTATATTGATCGGATTGTTTGCCTCGCCAGACCGTTGCAAGGGTCGGTATGCTTCAGTCTGTGCAACACAACACATGATGGATGTGGGGGAGGGGTCAGAGGTCAGAGGTCAGACCAGACCCGACCAAACGAACCTGACACAGAGGTACTGTAACAGTAGTAGTCTACTTAGGTAGTGTACCTGTCGCAGCATAAGTGGCTACTGTACATCCTTATCACATGTATTATTGCCCGGGCATTCGATAAACTCTCCGATACAACACGACGCTAGACTGCCAGGCAATCCCAGAATTACCGACATTACAGTACGCGTGTCCTACCACCACCAGCGCGTTCTGTTTCAGGCGACTACTACATACATCTATCTATATGTAAGTATATTGAGGGTGCCAAACAATTTAGATAATTAATTAAAATGGTTCGTTTTTGGGTTGGGAATAGCCCTACCGTACGTGTACATTACTATGTAAGTACCTGTTGCCTGAAGAACTTTAAGTGGTTGAGTGTTTGTACCTTTCTATACCCAACCTTAGCTTCCTTGGCACTGGGGGTTTTAGCGAATCATTCTGTATCGCTGCCGGTGAAATACACTCTTATCCACGCAAAAGTACCTACCTGCCTACTATTAACATTGAACATACTATAGTACACGTAGGTATGTACATAGATAGATACATACTGTACACTACCTACATCAACTGCAAGTGGGATGCAAGCGATGATGCCACTACTACCTATGTAGGTAGTTTAGTCGTCTGCAACCTATTACTGGTAGATCGCTGGTCCTCTTTCTATCGAATACAACAGTATCGAGGCAATAGACCTGCCAAGAGACCGATGCCGGTACCGACACGGGCGAAGACCGAACCAACAAACCATCAATAATAAGATACACCT
Organism: Xylaria polymorpha; assembly: GCA_003426235.1. Lineage (NCBI taxonomy): Eukaryota > Fungi > Ascomycota > Sordariomycetes > Xylariales > Xylariaceae > Xylaria > Xylaria polymorpha. Next base: position 16,912 of record NQIM01000645.1, read on the forward strand.
AATGTAGGTCTAGGTACCTACTTACTCTACACAACCACATTTCCCGTACGGGTATTCTTAGCTGTTTCCCATGTACTTTTTGAAGCAGGGCTCTTAAGTACCAACTTGGAAGTATATACCTCTACCTAGAGCAAGCACTTAGACTAACTGTAGGTACCTTACATGTAGTGCTATGTACAAGAAGAAGCACACTGGTCAGATCGTTCCGCACCCTCCAACACCAACACCAAACACCAATCCTAACCCCAACCCAACCCAACCTTATACGTGAATGGATAACACTATAGGCTTTTGTTTTAGCAGCCGCTCGAGCTTCCTACACTATCATCCTTCTCCAGTAGCAGCCAATCATGCCCGGCCAGATCCCAACACCCGACCATGCCAACCCAGTCTGTCGTCAGCATTGTGGTCAGCGGGAACGTTGTTGTGTAGTGCTGCTGACGCCTCGCATTGGGCACCATCTGCATCATGTTGACTCGTGAGATTGCTGATATGTTGCGGAG
>NQIM01000646.1:0-17375 GCA_003426235.1 Xylaria polymorpha
TTTAAAAACAAATAGTCATTAATTTAATTAAATTAATTAAAAAGGTTTAATTTAATTAAATTAATCTAAATTATTTAAATTTTAATTTTTATATATAAAAGCTTTAATTTATATAAACCTTTTAAAAGGGTATATTAAATTTAAAAAGTAAAAATAATAGCCCTATTAAATAGATTCTCTACCTATACCTATTTAATATAGTACGTACAAACGCAAAAATATAACTTTATATATAATTAACTTAATCAATTATTAATCAATTAGAATCGCTTAATTTTAACATACCCCGATCAGTTAAAGCGTTATTATAAAATAGTGTAGCCCCACGCAGTCGGGGTAGCGAAGGTAATAAACACCTTGCGAGCCCTCGAGAGAAAGACCACGATGCGCCAAATTGAGCCAGCATTCGCCTAGAAACACAGCTGCTGCGCTTGCAAACCTTTTAATGTCAGAAGAAATGAGCAATACCCAACCAAGAGTGAAGTTTTCATAGTTATAAAAGCGTACAATAACCTGTAATGATGCGGGTTGAGATCATTGCTTAACATAGATGAATAGTGGGCGTGTAGGATTCCTTCGGCGATACCGTTGGAATTTTTGCTCGGGGGAATAATGCGCCGATACAAAAAGGCCTCGAATTACCCGTGTCTCTATTTCCAACAACTAACAACACCGTTTTATTGCTACCCAATCTCGGAAGGTATTACCAGTAACCAAGTTCTTTAATTGTTGAGGATAGTAACGACTATAATATAAGCGAAACATAAGTAAATAAATAGGGCGAGGCGATTGGAAGTTAATATATTTAAGTATATATAAACAAAACTTTCTGCGAAGGGGCTGTAGAGGCTACCCTGTAGCCACCCCTTTTTAGGACATTTTATAAAGCTTCTTCCTAGTTGAATCATACTAAGTACTTAAGGTAATGTCACTAACACCTAATGCCATTCATCACTACATAGTAAGCACTCAGTAAAGCTGTCTTCTTTGTATACGTCCTAAATCAAAGGCTTTGTTTTAGCACTGGTTTAACTAATAAAATTGTCTTGTATCATTACCTTTATTAGGACGAGATTTGAGAGTGATCTGAAGACTTAGCAGTATAGCAAGCAAATAATTAAACAATCAAGGAATAACACGAACTCTTCCTTTGGCGTATTTACTTCTTGATACCCTTTTCTGTCGGTTGAGATTAAAATGCTGCCAAACACCCAGTCCTTGTATTGCCTTAACAGCGCAGAGCTAAATTCAATTGTTGACAGAAGCCTCCATTCTTCATATTCGAAATGTTCGTAGGCGCCTTACATAACGAGCTCCCGACTTTTGGAGTCGAGATCGAGTTCTACGTCGCCACACTTCGACGAAATGAAGAAGACCCTCACGGTCTTGTAGAAGGTATCCCACCAGTCTTACGGCTACCCAGATCTGCTCAACCTGGTAGATACGTTTACGGAAAGGTACAAGACATATTAGACAAATATTTTAGCACATCTCCTCAAGAGGGCGGGATCTTCTTGCCCCCGACTGTACTGAAGTATCGGGACTGGGACGTCGGTTCCGACGGTTCTCTTCTTCCTACCCGGAGCGACCTATACGACAAGTATACGTGGATACCCGTCGAAATAGCCAGTCCAGTCCAGTATGGTTCCCCCAAGGGGTTTGAAGCTATTAATTTCGCTATATCGCTTATTACTAGCCAGTTCCGATGCCATGTAAACCGTTCTTGCGGCTTGCACGTTCACGTCGGTCTAGGGGCTGACAGGATTCCTCTTGAGCAAATCAAACGTTTTGCCACGCTTAGCTACGCGGTCGAGCCCCTGCTATACACTTTACAGCACCCGGCACGCGAGATTAACTTGAATTGTAAGACGCTTCGGTATTTTTCTAATCTCGCTCGCTCGAGCCCAGAGCTTGATGACCACGTCCCCCCACAATAACCCAGAATACCGTAACACAGAATTTAACTGTACCCAACTCGGTCGGGAGCGCCGGCACGGCGAAGAAAGACTATCGGTATGGGAGACAAATAACAGTCAAGCTGACGTCGACGCATTCTTAGAAACCAGGCAAGCAGGCCATTACGAACCCTTTGCTAGACCCGGGGATTCAAGGCACACAACACTCCTGTCAAGTGATATTGCTGATGAACTTGATCGCCGTATCTCGAGAGCACTGCTACCCTCAGCTTCCACGACGTCTCCGGCTGAGCCGGCTAGGCAACGCGGAATTCCACGCCTAAAGCTGCAAAGGCATAGCCAAGCGACACTGATGAGAATGAATTATGCAAATGGACAATGGGGGACGTCGATTCGCGGCGATCATATAGACATCCGCGCCGCCGGGGACCCCGGCCCCAGTGTGGCCGAAGCTACGGAACGCATTTACTCTCAGCCATCCACCTGCAATGTAGCCCAGCTACTCCATTCTTCTGTTGGTGACCAACGGTCAGGGACGAGTTTTCACTACTACCGATGCTTTAATTTTGATCCCCTTATGGTGAGTTCGCGAACAATAGAGATTAGGATGGGCGAAGGATCACTCTGCGGGGAATGGATCTGTACTTGGGCTAAAATCGTCACCGGTCTATTCAAGTTTGCTCTTCATTCTTCGCCAAGCGTGTTCATGGACGTACTGGAGAAGTGTGAGAGGGCGACAAAAGTCGAAGGGGTGTATGATGTAGTCGATCTTCTCGACGACATCGGGCTATTCGCCGAGGCGGTAATCGTTGAGAAAAGGCTATTGGCTTACAAAGACGAGTGGGAGTTGGAATTCGTGGAGCCAGAGGCTTAGGTTTCTCTCAATGCGTACATCATCGTCTCGTTGCTCATCTGGGTAGCCCTTTGGTTAATTGGTTAATTGTTTAATTGTTTAACTGTTTAACTGTTTTTGTGTGTTTTGGTATCAAACCAAGGAATGATCAGGTTTTGTTTACCTCTTTCATAGCAATGCAATATCTAAGCTTGAACCTTTTCTGATGTAGGTATGTAGGTATGTAGTCTTTCCCCGGGGAAAAATATTGTACCCAAAAACAGTCAGAATTCTATCACTACAGTAGACGGCTATCGTCTTTTTTGATATATAGGAAGGGCGGTAAGTGGATAATAGATCGATAGCCGACATACTCTATCGACATGCCGTTTCTCAGTGTGGAGTAGTTCTGTGACATCAGTAATAGTACCCGCCAAACAACATTTGAACTTCTGCATGCCGAGAAGCGTTTCTATGTAATACCACTTGGCCATTGTTAGAGCAAATGCAAGTGAACAAAAGCCGGCAAGATCGTCAAACTAGGCCGGCCTCTACTACTAATGTACAGTTACATACCAGAGTATGTTACGCAAGCTACCTACTCTACACATGTAGATAGGTGTTCGTAGTCTATGTCTATGTAGGTAGTGTGTGTTACCGAAGACGAGAAGTCCAGGCTTGGTAGGCTTGGCAGGCTCGAGAAACGGCGCGCGTACAAGGATCTATCTGCATGGGGTGACGGGGCCATTACGTAGTTATGTACAGTACAGTAGTATAGCTCGGCAGAGGCGCTCGCAGAAACACGATAGCATTGTACATACTGTAGAGATTATGTAGGTACCTATCTTAGGTGTAGCGCTTCACAAATCCAAAGGTACCGCCGATTCGGCCCGTGTTACTGCATCGCCCCCGGCCTAGATACGAGAAACAGAAGAGGGGAAGCCTGATACGAGCCAATGGCTGCTGGAAGGGACAATTCAGAGAGAGACGACGAGTTCCAGCGTAATGTTTGTTCCCACTTATAGTCCAACTAAAACATACTGTACGAGTTTAGTTTGTCTTATTCCGAGTCAGAGAGTCCGAGTGCAGGCAGTTCTGGTCGCAGTATACTAAGGTCAGTATACTAAGGTCAGTATACTAAGGTCAGTATACTAAGGTCAGTATACTAAGGTCGAGTATACTAAGGTCAGTATACTAAGGTCAGTATACTAAGGTCAGTATACTAAGGTCAGTATACTAAGGTCAGTATACTAAGGTCAGTATACTACACTAAGATCAGTATATTAAGGTGAACGTTGGTTGTCTACAGTATGTAAGTACTGTATACCGAGAGATAGCAGCTGTCTATTTCGTGGGATATGAGTGGACGATATCAATCATGTTGTCAGATTGCTTTATCTCAGTCCCGAACGGACGCAGGGGCTTATCCGATGGCGCCACTTGTTTTTAATATAACGTGCGACAGAAACCATGCTAGGGTGGTTCAATACATCAGGTTGTGGCTGCTAATAGCCTGCAGACAGCGTACCGCACAGTGAGCTAAAGCATGCATTGCACGCCGCTAACTTGCCAAACAGGGCAGACGAGATTGTCCAAAAAAAAGAACTTTAGCCACTAGCCTGAATCGCGGTAGTGCGAGTGCGCCTGGCCTGGCTGCTAAGCCTCTGTACCTGCTCTGTACCTTACCACTACTGTACTGTAAAGGCCGCTGTGAGCATCTACTGTACTGAAGGACCGCGTTCCCCCCGGCCCCTCCCCCCCCACCAGCCCATCCCGAAACCAGCAATCTGCCTCGTCCTGATACCGGTACTGTCCTGGTCAGCAGAAGCGTCCTTGCCTGGCTGGCTGACTGGGGGCCAAACAACACCATCACTGCTGCTGGCACCACTTCAAACTCGCCATCCACTGATCCATCGATCCATCGATCCGCCTCTCGTTCCTCCTGTCTGTAGCAGCAGCAGCAGCATCACCATCACCATCTAGCATTCGGTTTTTACCTATGCGCATCTAGCTCGTCGTGTCTTTGTCTGTCGTCTGTTTTGACACCCTCGCTCGTTACCTACCTATCGAAATCTTCTCTTCTCTCGCTATCGCCAACGCCCCCTTTTGCCCATAATTTTATACTTTGACCTGACGCGTAATCCCGCACCCTCCCAACGCCCATCGCATCGCATCCCATCCCATCACAACGCATAACCTAGCGACACATCAGCCCTCCGCCTCCGCCTCCGCCTCCCATCCTATTGCCACGTTGCTTTCGTGCCGACTCTCGTCAATCGACAAAGCCTCTTGAATGAAATCTGATCGAGCCACCGAGGGATGTCGCTGGTTTAATCGTTTCTATATTCTCTGAGAGAACCCCACCACATCGCCCAACTCCTCGAGTCGCATCACCCCACGTCAACTCGGGCGCCACCAATTCACCTCTTAATATTTTACTTACCCGTCATGGGGAAGAAATGTGAGTGCCGACGCGCCGTAGCCTCTTGTTCACTGCCCGTTGCTGATTGACGTTGTTGATGAGTAGGGCGCTATGGGGTCATCCTGGATGCTGGGTCTTCGGGCACCCGCCTCCATATCTATCGATGGCAAGACCCGTCCAAGATTATTAAACATGCATCTACAGAGGAGTTGAATACCTTGCCAAGCTTGGAGAACTACTATACGAAAAAGATCCGGCCTGGTGTCTCGACCTGGGGTGATCACCCCGAAGATGTTGGTCCCGAGCACCTCGAAGCGTTGATTAAGAAGGCGAAGAAGAAGATCCCCGGCGATAAGCATGCCGATACTCCTATCTATTTAATGGCCACCGCCGGTGTTAGGTTGCTCCCCAAGAACCAACAACGTTCTCTCCTGTCTGAGATTTGCACGTACTTTCGTCAAGAGAGCCAGTTCTCTCTCCCGGACTGCAACGCCCACATACAGGTCATCCCTGGTGAAACTGAGGGCTTGTATGGGTGGATAGCGGCGAATTACTTATTAGGGGGCTTTGATAACGCAGAGGGACATGCGCATGGTAAGGGTCACCACACTTATGGTTTTCTCGATATGGGTGGCGCCTCGGCACAGATCGCCTTCGCACCAAACGCTACCGTCGCCGAAGAGCATGGCAACGATCTCAAATTGGTCCGGTTACGGACTTTGGATGGAGCCTCCCTCGAATACAAGGTCTTCTCCTCCACGTGGCTTGGATTTGGTGTCAACCAGGCCCGATCGCGTTATGTGAAACAGTTGATTGACAGTATTCTCATTGACGGCGAACATGAAGTGCCCGACCCATGCTTGCCCAAAGGTCTACGTACCACCGAATCGGGCGACCTTGTTGATGGGACATCGAAGGAGCTACAACTGGTCGGCACTGGCGAATTCGATGAATGTATGCGAACGACAAAGCCTCTACTTGGTAAGGAGATGGCATGTAAGGATGCTCCATGCTTGTTCAACGGCCAGCATGTGCCGCCCATCGATTTCGACGTCAATCACTTCGTCGGTGTTTCCGAGTACTGGCATACTACTCATGGTGTTTTCGGGACCAAGGAAGACGACGCAGCGTATGATTTTAACACCTATCAAAAGAAGGTGATGGATTTTTGTGACCAACCGTGGGGGGAAATCGAATCAAGCATAGACGCGAGAAAAAACGACCCTTTCAAAGAGGCACAAGAAGCCTGCTTCAAGGCATCCTGGCTTATCAACGTCCTCCACGAGGGCATTGGCATACCGCGGGTGGGAATGGAGGATATGCCTACACCGGGTATCAATATCACAAAAGCAATTGGTGAGGCTGCTAAGGAGAAGGGGTTTTTGAACGCTTTTCAGGCTGCCGACGAGATTGACGATATGGAAATTAGTTGGACACTAGGGAAGATGGTTCTCTACGCAACAGGCCAGATTCCACCTCAAGACGACTACCTCTTACCAGTTGGGTTTGGGAGCAACACAAAAGGTATTCCGCTCGATTTCCAGTATGCGGGTTCGACGTACAATCAGAGCTCCGTGGAGGATTATGAAGATGGTTGGTCCGACACAGCTGAGGGCCTGATCGACCACGCCAAAACTAAATCAGCGTCGGGGTTCTTCATATTTATTATAATTATCATTTTCGCCGCCTACATTTTCAGGAAAAGGGATCGCCGTATGCGGTTATACACCCGAATTAATCATGTCCTTCGCCGCCCACGTCGACCTGGAAGTCCCCGAAAAGGAGGAGGTGGACTTTCGGCGCTAAGGAGCAAGCTCTTCGGCCAAAGAGGTCACAATTACGAGAGGGTACTGGAGGAGGGTGATGTTGACCAGTTTGAGTTGGGGGATATCTCTTCTGATGATGACCACTCGGAAAGCAGTACAGGGACTCGGTTCGGTCGTACCTCTGGGCTCGCCACACCAAAGCTCAACGTCGAGTCTTTTGATGACCTGAAAAAGGCCATGCCGAGCCATGCTATCGACCGGAGTGGCCTTGTCGTCAGGACGGAAAGCCGCGAGAGATTGGTTCCTCACATGCTTCACGCTGGCAGGAGGAGTCGGGCGGGCAGTCCTACGAGGTTGAAGAGCCCGCAATTAAGCCCACTTTCAGAAGGGTGATGGCGGCGAGCACATTCTCTGTATCTATTTTATTGACCAAGCGCTGTCGGTTTACTTTGATCTAGGGGCGCTGTATATTTTTTTGTTGGTAGATGGTATCGAGTGGAAGGTTTGCGGTATTATAGGTGTCCACCGGATTGGAGTTTGGCGTGACTAGAAGAATACCTATATGGGTTGTAGGATCGGTGTCGGGGAAATTGCATCATTAACTGTTTATTTTGAGCTATGGCCTATGACTATTGCCGTGTGATTGTAATTATCTATCATTTCAAGATAGTAAGCGCACGCGGTATTTGACCGAACTTCCCTCATTCTACCGGTATCCCGTGTCCAAAACCCATGCTTCGCCAATCAACGCTCCAAAATGTTATGCCAATGGGGTATGGTACAGTCGTAGCTTTATCAACGGCCTAGACCCCCTTCATTCCTCCCCTCTTATCTATTCAATCAGATGAGGGGTTATTTATCGCCTGAAGGATGACACCCTTTCTCTTCTGAACAGGCGAGTGAGGCTGTAGTAGTAGCACAGATGTCTGAATCCCAACTTCTCCTCCTAATCCTTCGTTTTTTCTTCTCTGTTAGATATATGCCGCCCAGGAAAATATCATATTCCCGGTGCCTTTTAGTTAAACTGAGGCCGATTGAGATAATCCTAACCAGCATGTGGTGGAGATGTCGAATATACACGTGGATACGCATATGGGTGGATAGACAGATAGATAGACGCGATCCATGCAACGAATAACAAACGGATGCAGGTATCAAATCAATCAATCCTGCCGCCTCTCGAGGAAGCCGGGGTCGTTCTTGATCTTGGTCTCGAACTTGCGCCACCACTCTTGGAACGCCTTGAGCGGGACGACCTCGATGCCCGACTCACCGACCTGCCCGCTGAAGCTGGACAGGAAGTTGAAGGCGTTCTGGATGATGCGCTGCGCTAGGACTTGCGTCTGGGACTCTCCTGCTCTGGTGGCAGGTACCAAGGCCGTCGTCGATTGTGCCTGGAGCTGCTGTATCCGCTCTGCGACGCTCGCGGCGTCTTCGATGTCGATCCCTATCACCACCCCGCCCTCCGCGCTCGTCCCGCCGCCCCCGAGCTTGAATACCGCGCTCTCCTTCCCCGGTCCCACGCCGCCTAGAAATTTGAAGTTTGCGGCCCCCGAGCCTGCGCCCCCTGGCGCGAACGCCGATGCGTTCTGCGCTACGTAGATCGCTGCTGCTGTGTTCTCTGGTAGCGTGATTCCGGGGAGCAGGAAGACGGCGAGATGCGCGAAGGGTTTCGGGTTCGATGGCGTCGCGCTCGGGATGAAGTAGAGGAAGGACGTCGGGTTTGGTTGCGAGGACGGCGCTGTTATTAGCGGTTGCCCGGCCGGGAGGAGACCGAAGAGGGGTTGTGTGGTCATTGTTGCGATTGGGTTGGATTGGATTGTTTCGTTTGTATGGTATTATGAGAGAGGAGAGGAGAAAGAAAAGAGAGAAAGAGAGAAAGAAAGAAGACAGAGATGGTAGTTTTCTTGTCTGAGCTCTTTGTTTGATTAACGACGGTACCTATAGCTAGTAATAGACATCCAGGACCAATGGATCCAACCGTGCCTTGCTTGAATCAAGGGGTAAAAGCAGGTATCGATCGTATCCGAATTACCAAGACCAATACATGTTTCGTTGCTCTCTTGTCTCGAATGAAGGGATTCCCATGTCACGGCGGCGGGTTCCGGAATCTGGGTCTGTCATCCCGCATCGAGAAGCTTCAAACGTCGATTGGTCTGGGAGGGGGGAGAAAAAAAAAGGAGGCCATCCTCAATCGAAGTGAAAGTGGGATGGAACGAGACGCATTTCCCCGCATAGTGCTGACCGGGAAAACCTGCTCAGATTTCGTCAATTCGGAGTTAAACATCTGATGGGCATTTAGGTAGTTTCTTGCTTCCTCCGATAGATAATGGGGTTGGAGGGTATTGGAAGTGCCCAGCTGCGATTTACATTGAAGGTACTCTAGGTACCTTGAGGTATGTAAGAGTCATGCAAGCTTTGTGCAACGCTGGCACTACACCACCAAGAAATTTGATATTGACCAAAACACCTTCCCTTTGGTATTTTCAAGTTAATTATTCTTTCACAGCGTCGGAGTCGAGATTTACCAGCAAAAGAGCTCGTATCCTTTATAATAGAAAGCATCATATTATATCATACCAGTCCCGGCGGGCTTGGTCTTGGAGAGCTCAGTCTGCTCCGTCGACTAAATCTCACCCTTCAAGATTATTAGAACAAACAAGACAACTCCCTCACAACTGCACATACGCCACAGCAGGGGTTTCTAATATTCACAAGACTTTACAGCGATTTAGACAGCAAAACGAAAGAAAAGAATTATTAGCGTCCGTCGACGAACACGCAGGCATCATGGAGAGGAATCTGAGCTACCTTGACGTTGCGAAGGAGGCCGATGTGTAAGTGTTGACTCTTATAAGCACGTCTCTCACCAGCATGTCGAACCCGTTATTTATTACCGCCTTGTTACTACTATGTCCCCTCATATATACACGGATCCTCACAATCTCCTACCACCAGTAAAAGTTCACAACTAACAAACAATCACAGCTTTCCTTACGAAGACAGTGAGCCGGAGGCATACCATAAGCTCGCCAGGACCCTGTACACACTGGTCTGGAAAGACAACACCGTGCTAGGTTACATGCCAGCCTCGGCGGTGAACCGGCTCCTTGCCGTGCCCGAGTCTCTCCGCGGGCCGGTAGTCGTAGACGAGCCGGCGCAGACGGTGCACGCCTTCGAGCAAGCCACGGAGCCGGAGCGCACCGCCGCCGTCGGGGCCGTGATGCAGTACTGGCGCGACAACAATACCTTCGACGTGCTGCGCGGCTGGCGCGACGAGCTGTGGCCCGTGTACGGCAACGACACCGAGGTGCTGTACAGCGCGGAGCGCAGCGGGATCGGCATACTAGGCGTGGCGCGCTACGGGGTGCACATGACGGGCTACGTGCGCGACGCCGCGGCGCCATACGGGATCCGCATCTGGGTGCCGCGCCGGGCGCCGAACAAGTCTACGTATCCGGGCATGCTGGACAACACGGTGGCGGGCGGGCTGATGACGGGCGAGGACCCGTTCGAGTGCATCGTGCGCGAGGCGGACGAGGAGGCCTCGCTGCCTGAGGACCTGATGCGCGCGCGGGCCAAGTTCACGGGCATGGCCACCTTCATTCACGTCACGGACGAGCGGGCGGGCGGCGAGGCGGGACAGATATACCCGGAGACTCAGTGGGTCTACGATATCGAGTTGCCGACGGACCAGCGGCCGACGCCCAAGGACGGCGAGGTGGCCGAGTTCTACCTCTGGACCGTCGACGAGATACGGCGGGGAGCTACTCAAGGGGAGATTCAAGCCTAATTGCGCCCTCATCCTTATTGATTTCTTCGTCCGCCACGGCATCATCACTGCCGCCAACGAACCCGACTATGCTGAGATCCTACAGCGTCTGCACCGCAAACTCCCCTTCCCCGGCCCCCACCATGCGCACGCGGTGTCGCTCGAGGCACATGCTGCAGCCCTCGCTGACGCGGCAGCTACTTTGGCCTCCTAGTTGGCTTTTGTCTGTGTTCTCTCCTCACTCCTATCTTCATAAGGTCCGTCGTTGCGTATGTACAGTTTTTTTAATTACGCTGGTAGCGAAATGGCGGCCGCGTGAATCGAAGATGAGGATATATGTTCGGGTATGGATTAACCTGCATATAGACTGGCGCAAACAATGGGACATCAGATCCGTCTCGACCACAGCCTTTTCCACGAGACTCTCCTTTGTTTTGCAACTGTAACTCTCTAGTTCCTCCCCAGTAGTCTGTAATTATCGTGTCTCGGCGAGAATCCGTGTCCTCATAGTCATCGGTAGTATTATTACTATTATTATTATTTCTTCACGAGGAGGTAAGTGTTGTCAACGCGCAGGGGAGTCAGCTTCGCATAAGGGCCCTCGAGCATCATCAAGAGACCACCGAACGATATGTATGCGCGACTAGTCCAGAATCGTCAGCTTCCAGGCTCGAAACGGTGGTTGCGTGGTATTTTGCCAAACTCCCCTAGCGACAGCGCCGCGCGAAAGAGACAGGATGAAGAAGGAGGATCGACTCACAGCGTCTGCCCCTCCACGCCGTCTTCGAACCTGTAGATCTTGCCATGGCACACGTAATCGTACATGTCGGCGAGCGTCGACTCGCCGCGCACGTCGCGCCACCCGCGCTCCTCGTTCTCGCGGTTGCGTCGAGCGCGAGCGTCGTCGCGAGGACGACCTGCAGGTTCTCGCCCACCAGGCACGGGAACAGCTCGATGTTGATGTCCAGCGACATCTGCGTCTGGTTGTCGGTCGAGTTCGCCGTGATGCGCGCTACGCGGTCGTATTTGGACTGGTCGTAGTCCGTCACGGTGAACGTGTCCTCGAAGAGTTGCGCGTCGCCGGTTGCCATTTTCGCGTTTGGGGATCTGAGATGGGCTTCCTGGGTTTTAGGAAAGAGAGAGAAGACGGAATGAAAAAGATTGGCTGGGGGATTGTGGTACGGCGTCGGAGGTTAAATTTATTTGAGTCTAGGTAGGTAGGACCCGTGGACGTGTGTAGGTAGTACCGTCGCTATGCCGCAATGTTTTGAGTTTGCGTGGACCTTGCAGGTGGTCTTTATTTAGGTACCTACCTAGGTAGGGAGTGATGATGAATGAATGGAGGTATGTAGCAGCTGAAAGCGGTGAGGTTCTGGAATAAGAGGTAAAAATTCACTGGGGCTCCAGCTGTTGAAGCTCTGCCCCGCTAAGACGATCCCTGCAAAAAGGTAGGTAGGTAGGTACCTACTACCTACCTAAGGTTACTTACCTATGGCGGGGTTTACTGTTGTATTCAGTTTGGCCTCACATGCATGTAACATTGTTTTAGCACCTAGCCAAAGCTACAGCAGACAGTCTAGTTCTCATATAATATTTTGGTTGACTAAACCTCTTCTATGTTATTGTTTGAGCTCATGCTAAAACCATGTCGTTGAGAAAACGGAATGCTGTCATCAGCAGCTCTGGTTCCGCCCAGGCTGCGCACACCAAGACTGAAAACACACCTATTCCCGGTGTCCGTCCATCACCTCTAGACGGAAGACCGACAACGTCCTCAGGAACCGCATCTTTGGACAATCTCTTAGCTGGCCATGCTGGCATCCCTCTAGGTACATCACTGCTCATTGGGGAGCACGGCACAACGGACTTTGCTGGCATGCTCCTTCGCTACTATGTAGCCGAGGGTTTGGTCCAGGGGCATCAAATTCATGTACTTGGTTTGAACGAGGGTTGGCGAGCCGAGCTACCCGGCCTATCGACCAATACCAAGTCTTCTATCAAGTCAGAAACATCCTCCGAAGATAAGATGAAAATTGCTTGGAGGTATGAGAGTTTAGGCTCCGCAGGGGCAGCCAGAGGTATGCTGTGAGCAAACTCACTATGCATCAGCTCATAATAAACTTACACAACTCTCAGATAGAGAAGCACAGCGAGCTCGGGGTCCGCCCAATGCCGACTCTGCTACGACTTTCTGCCATTCGTTTGATCTGACGAAACGGTTATCGCCCGGTGACGTGAAGGGCCAGATTGGCTTTCATCAGTCAATGATTATCCCTATTCCTAGAGCCCAACAGACCTCTCCATTCCAGCTCTTCATACAAGATCTGTCATCGAAGTTAGCGAGTTCTCCGCCATCATATGTTCATCGCGTAATAGTCCCCAACCTCTTGGCCCCGACTATGTATTCCAGCTCGTCTTCCCTTCCTCAGGAAGTACTACAGTTCTTGCACTCTCTGAGGGCTTTGTTGAGGCAGTATCCAAAGGCTCTGACCGCTATCCTGACTTTACCTCTCTCCCTTTATCCTCGGACGACAGGGCTTACGCGCTGGATGGAACTACTGTGTGACGGTGTGCTTGAGTTCATACCGCTGCAATCCACGACAATCCATAAACCTCCGCCATCTTCGAAGGGCGAGGGAAAGGACGACGAGAAGGTCCAGGGCCTAGTCAAAGTCCACAGTTTACCAATTTTCCATGAGAAAGGAGGCGGGTCACACTCAGCACTAGACGATCAATCTTTCAGTCTTAGTCGGTCTAGGGGACTGATAATTAAGCCCTACTACCTCCCGCCAGCCGACGACGACGAGAATGAAACCAAAGCAGGAAATTCCGGAAAGCCGAGTATGGATTTCTAAAGCTGCATCAAGCTTCTAACCGCAAGGTTAGACAGGCTCACCTGGGACCTGCAGGTGATAAGGGTAAATGTACATGATAACCGCATAATGCGAATTATTGCTTATATGCATGTACTCATATTTAAATATCTCGCCCCGGCCCCCCACCTGCACCTGCCTCTGGAATTCCCTAAAAGTTTTCTCCAAATGTGAAGCTAGACAAATTCTTACCAACGTTCAACCCCAAAAAACAGGTAAGTAAACAGAATATTACTTTTTCGCACTCTCTCTACAATGATTACACCCAATTAATATCTGTCAATCCACTGAATATCAAATTCTGTTGATAACATCCATACCTAGTTTTTAATGATCGTACACCTTTTCGCTTAATCATTTGCAAGCATGGGAGAGTTCATCAACTAACTGTTCCTAGACAACGCAGTTGCTGATGGGATCATGGCTTCCGCGTCGTCCTGTGATGGCCCTCCAGTGAGGATATCAAAGGTTGCCGGGAGATATTTGCTCTTCGACATAGACGACGTGATGTATTTACGCCGGAACTACAACATTTGCTCCGTCTTCGTAGGAACCATTCCCCAAAATCCTCAACAGAACGTTTTCATGGGACTTCCCTTGGAGCTTATGCCCGAAGAAGCACAAGTTTTGGTCGAGAAGAATGCTGCCTACGTCACGGACGATGCAACGTTCCATTTAGCGGGACTGGCGGCATTCGACGACTCATCACGACGGGCCTACCTGCAGTCGCTTAAGAATCAGGGTAAGAAGATGCAGATGGCTGTGATCGAGAGGAGCAATCGCAACAAGCCAACTTTGGAAGAGGGGAAGTCCAAAAAGAAGAAAAAGAAAGAACCACATGATTCATCTACCAATAAGCTTCTCGGTGGTGACGCTGAGGCAGATGAGAGCACTAGTCTCTTCGACTCAACACCCGCACCACGCAAACCAGCCAAGACAATACCTGGGGAGGTTGAGGGCTATGTGCTCACACCCACTACTAGCAGTTTTCTCTTACCATCCCTAACAGGGTCAGAACCAGAACCCTCGGTTTCTGTAGACGTACCCGTGTCCTATCCCTTGTTTGCCCACTTGCACGATAAGGGATATTATATGATGCCTGGCCTTCGCTTTGGCTGCGACTATAATGTGTACCCGGGCGATCCTCTGCGCTTCCACAGTCACTTTGTCGGCGTCCACTTCGGATGGGATGAAGAAATCACAATGATGGACCTTGTTGGAGGCGGGCGACTTGCCACTACTGTCAAGAAGGGATATCTTTTCGGTGGAGCTGTAGCTGACGCATCTGTTGTTGAAAAGGAGAGCGACGGTCATGACGCATCGCAGGATGAGATCGAGAAGCCTAAATCGAGTAGTAAGCCAGTAGCGCCGCCAGTTCGGACTTTCTGTCTAGAATGGGCAGGCATGTAGTGATGAGCTGGATAGGCTACTAGGTACTAGTAGGCCACAGGATCAATAGTTTTAACTAACATCCTAAGGTACCCATCTAGAGTAATGTTACAAGGTGATAAATCTACCTCATAAAACTATTGCACACTTGGAAGATGGATGTTGATATTATAGAATGAATAGAGCAAGTGACATTAAAACCTTCGTGGGGGGTAGCCTTGGGCATTGCCCTTTGTATTTTTCTTTACAAAAGCACAATTAGGTACATGGCCTCTTATTTCATAAAAATCTATGATCATAACAGAAGCCCATAAAAAGTTTGTGACCTAGAGCGGGAAGTCCCGTTACCGAGAATGCAACTTTCAACTGTTTCATCATACCCCTCCCACAGTTCCCTAAGCCGACACATCGCAATAAAGTCTTTCAATTCGGGGTACAGAAGCAATTGCAATTGTATCTTGGCATTTGATTTGCAATACCTACGTGAATGCAGCTTGCGATGGCTGCAATCCTCGACAATAATCGGTAGTGCCAAGATTGTGACGAACTGATATGATTCGCCACCGTTCCGAGACAAATGCGCATGGCGCTTCCCTTTTTCAAGCTTCCAAGCTGCATGGGTCTACCACACAAGACACGACGTCATTATCCTATGCTTGTCACTTCTAATGGTCCCATCATCCATCTTCAAGATTAAGTTCAGGGCGAGATCTCTACGCCGCCCCTCGTCGGGTCACCATTAAACACACTGAAAAATTCATAGAAAATGTCTACAGATGCGAAACAGACGGCAGCAGTCTCCATCCACGACATTGGGCCACCACCCGTGGAAGAAGACTACGTGAACCCTGCAAACAAGAGCCCGCGTTGGCTTTTAGGCGCCCACGCTTTTGCCCTGCGTTTTCTAGCCAGCTTCGGTTTCAATCTCGGTAACCGCTCTGGTGTGCCGACGCCGCCTCCTACAGAAACAATATGGCTAGATTCCACGCTAAGTGAATGGAAAGCCAAGGATGCGATCAGCGCACACGTTTGGATACCATCAGAGAGCTCGCAGCCGTCTGGCACTGAGAAGAGGCCGGCGGTGATCAATTTCCACGGCGGCGGGTTCATTCTGGGTCGCGGGACGGATGATTCGCGATGGGCCGCTGCGCTCGTGCAAAGCCTGGGCGCCGTGGTATTCTCGATCAACTACCGTCTCGCACCGGGCTATCCATTCCCAACACCGGTCGAGGACTGCACCGACGCCATCGTTCAGATATGCCAGCTTGCGGACCGCTACAACATCGACACGGACCGCATCATACTCTCCGGCTTCTCTGCCGGTGGGACCCTCGCCACGGGGAGCTGGGTCGTCTTACAAGACCCCGCGAGGTGGAACTACGAGATACCTGCGCCGATACCCAAGATCTCAGGCCTCGTCCTGTATTACCCCCCACTTGACTGGACGTTAGACAGATATCAGAAACGGGCCGCTTGCAAACAGCCAGATTTGACACTACCTAGCGGGTTGACGGACCTGATCGATGCGTCGTATCTCCACCCCCATCTTCCAAGGCGCGAGAGAACTGACATACGGTTGTCGCCGGGATTGATGCCAGACGAGTTAGTGGACCGACTACCACCTGTCCACTTGTGTCTCTGCGAATATGACATGCTCCTTGCTGAAGGGCAATTGTTTGGGGAGAGACTTGAAAAGCACGGCAAGAGGGTCAGCGTCCGTGTGGTCGAAGGCGAAAAGCATGCCTGGGATAAACCCCTGCCGCTAGGTCCGAAGGGCTCTGTTGCGTTTGAATACGATATCGCAATAGCTGCCGTAAAAAACTGGCTGAAAGGGCTATGAAAGCCTGTTAGATCTAGGAGTTGTCCGCGAGGTTACTTCAGTTTGCAACAGCCACAGATCCGACTAGAAAGATGATACACAGAAACACACACACACGCACACACAGAGCCCGTAATAACTCGAGGCATCTACAAAGGTTGGGCTATAGCGGACAAGACGACCCGAGAGATGACAATAGCGCTCCGGCCATTGTCACTGTTATGCTACCGTGGATTATTATCCTCGAGCTCACAACGTTCCCAACACCCATGATCCAGACTAGAGCCACGCCTCTGACGCCCAAGCATTTATACACAACACGTCATTTCAACAAGATATCCTATACCCACAAGCATTGATTGCTATGTCTGCGCAGTTACTTTGATTCAGCATGGAGCCGAAGTAACCCAACACAGTGGCTAAATGCGATTTATTCACACCTAGAAGTTTTAGCGATTTGATTTATGAGTTAGGGTAATGGGTAATACACAAGGTGGCGAGATAGAAAGAAATATACAAATACTGGTATCTAGAAAATAATATCAGATTAATTTAACATATACATATTCATTTAAACAATTAATTA
>NQIM01000647.1:0-17351 GCA_003426235.1 Xylaria polymorpha
AGCTTTAGTTAAAATATAGCTAATTTTAAAGCTTTTAAATTAATAAAATATATAATTAGCTTATTATAGTAAAACTWAMTMTATTTATTTTTTTTCGATTTTTTTATTTTTTAAACCTTTTTTATAAGCTTATTTATATTTAACGTTAGGTTTTCTGCTTTATTACTTCGTAATATAGAAAACCTATAGCTATATAGGTTTTAAACGTAGAGTTGGAGTATCTATCCAATAATGATTTCCAAGCTACTCTCAATCAACGATATACATAGCTACCAAGTAGTCATTTCACTTTTATTGCTGCTAAACTTAGCAAATCAACCTACCATTCAGGTAAGCAGCGGCGCGCTTGCCATCGGCTCATCTACACCGATATCGGTTGCACTTGGGAGTGTATAGTAGGTACCTACTAGGTAGGTAGCGTAAGGCCTAGCCGAATGAGAGCATACTGTACCTAGCCCGAACAGCATTACCAGCGGAAAGCAATAGCCCGATTAAGTAACAACGCTATTTTGACTCAACGAATAGACAATCCCCGGGCCATGCGCCCCGGCGGTAGGAGATGCCTGGGCGCTATAGTTCCCGGTTAATGTGTGTACCTACTGACCTGATGTACCTAGGTTACCTCAACCAGGGATTGCTTGCTAAACTCCAGTCTACCCGAGGTAAACACTACAGTAGGTACCAGCCACAGGACTCCAATAAATATGATCAAAAACAGAAGTGAATATCTTAGATTTATACTTCTTTGCCAGGGTTACACATTTTGCGCCGGCATATAGAGCCGGTTAGTCATCTGACTCTTGCTAACATGATATGTCTTCTCCCATCACAGCAGCCAAGTTCCGCCGCGCCAGATTTAGTGAATTAGAGAGCGCGCTCAGCTTTGTAGACATGGACAGCAGGCACGGGTCAGCACTTTCGACGCGGACCTTCTCACGCACGTACACTTTTTCAATCTCGCTGCCTCCACCGTAATCAGAGCCAAAACTCCCATTCTTGCCCGCCAAGCCACGTGACCCCGTCATGGGATACAACTGGCTCTGGCCAGACCCTGTCTGAGGAATGGATGGGTCTGATTCACGATGTCGGTACATGAATACCTTCTCGGCCTCATCGTGCTCCAGCCGCCTCGTCGTCCCAATCGCCAATGCCAACTTGATACCCAGATTCACTGGCGCGTCGGCGGGTTCTAGAGCCCGGAGGTAGAGCACCAGACACGCGTCTTGGATAGTAACGTGGAAGGAGATCAAGTGACTTAGTGGCGGCGTGAAGGAGCTTGAAGCTGCTGAGTATTGTGTCCAATCGCTTTCAGTGAGGCTGCTGCTGGTTGTTACTATGCTTGCGTCCGTAACGGCCGTGCTCGGCCTGCTTGTGATTGCTGTAGATGACGACTGTGCAGGTTTGAACTCGGTGATATTGGTGGGAGAGCCTTTGAGAATGGCGGATGCCTCGTCGATACCCTGGGCTAGAAGACGTAATTGAGAGGATAGAAAGATTGCTGTAGCTGGATAATCTCTTTGGCCTTTACGTTCTACCTCGGTGAAACATAACGATGCCAAATCCACGGCCTGCGTGAGTAATGCGTGCAGCGTCACCAGAGGCGCCAGATGAATTGGGTGTGCTGGGTTGATCGAGATTGTCGAGGGGGCTGTCGTCCGTAGCCTGGTATGGATTGTCCCCTTGACTAGTCGGGCGCCTACTCTTGTGACATGACCTTTCACCAGCTCGGCACGCTGTGTGCTGAGCACAAGTGTGCTACCCGGGTCTATTGGAGCGAGAAGCGCGTAACATTCCTCTAGGCCCTGTTTTAATGATAATAGGGTTTCTTCTAGGGAGTTGAGGAGCCAGGTCAACTCGCGTGCCTGCACCGATTGTGAGTGAGAGGGAGGATCAGGGGGGGATCGGGGGGGAGTGATTTATGAGGTCGTGTAGGAGGAGCGAGTGAGAGGGGAGAGAGCAGAGGTTGAGGATATGTTTCCACGAAGACAAAGTCGTCTTCCACAAGCATGATGATATGTGGTTATACTTCCAAGTAAAAAAAAAAATAAGACTGCCAGCTATTGAAAACAGAAGGGTGAGAACCGAGACAGCATATAAGAACCGTACCTGAGTAGCATCTTCCTCGATTTTAAGCTGTTCTGGCGCAATCGGAGGCCAGATTTCAACAGACATGGCCGTAATTGATGATAGAAACCCCTAGTAAGTCTAATCAGTATAGGCAACCACCTTAATGCCTGGTCGTGTAAGGATAGCGGGTTTACTTGATGTAGGTCAAGCTACGTATAGATGATGAGGTGTGATATTGGGATAGAGAGCTGGTTGAACGTGGATCGTGGATCGTGGAATAGTGGGGAGCTTCAGCAATACTCCATTACAGGCACCTGGATTCTAGAATGTTAGTGCCCCACTAGATGCTGTACGGGGTTCTGCACGGGGCTTGTCAACCGGTAGCTAAGGGACTTCTAAGCACTGGTCGATCACTGCCAGGATTGCTATAGTAGGGAGCTGCAGCCCCACATTGCTTGATTTTAGGGACAGCTTCAACAAATTTAACCAAGGCTACCATATTCTTGAACTTTTCAATTTGTCCTCGCTATGATCCCATGCACCCGCGACACACAGCTGATATGACCACAAGAATAACCTCAACTGAACAATCGATACGTCTGCCTGGGGGATGAGCTAGGTAGAAAGTTAAGCAGGGATCCAACCGCTTCTACCTTGTTGCGCCTTGTGCAGCTCCGATTATGGACAACGGCGACGACCAGCTTTCACAGCTGCCTAGCGCCACCGCCAAAAAGCTGCCGCCTATACCAAAGGGTATGCTCACCTTTTACAGTGAGTGTATGACACAGTTTCTGAGCTGAAATGCTTCTAGGTGCCACAGTTCGCAGACGCCCAATCCCCTCTGGGCCCGTAGCCTCAACGAACTCCGCCTGCCGTATCCATGTATCGTCCAAAACGCCCTTTCGATCCGTGACTACGCGTGTGCGCAAACAGCTCGATAAGTACTTGCGCCAGTCAGCATCCTCGCGAGCTGCTTTTACGAACAAGTTGTCTCAGAAAAAGAATGCTTCGCTGGGGGAGCGCATCCACCGTATTCAAGTGCGATCTGAAAACACCGCTACTGGCGGCCTTGGTCTCGGGCTGGAGAACTCAGGCGAGGTATTGGTGCTAGGCACAGGACGTGCGATTCAGAAAGTTACCGAAGTTGCACTGTTCTTCCAGAAGCAGCCCGACTGTATTGTGCAATTGCGCACGGGGAGCGTAGCCGCTGTAGACGATGTCATCTCCAAAGAAGAAGATGGGCTCGAGGGAGACGTGACTGAGAGAGCGAGAATGATGAGCTCGCTCGAGGCTTCTATTAGGCTTCGATGATGTGTCTATTCGTCGTGCGCCACTATTGGCACAACTACAATCCCGAGTAACGCCCGAATCCAACTCGATCACAAGCATGGCGCCAGGTGGTAATGAATACAGCTTCCAACTGGTGTACCGCTATTTCTCCTTGGATGGGACATCCAGCGATCAGACAGACCCAGAACCGGTATTTGGCATGCGGCCGGCACGTTATCAACGAGGAGACACCTTCTATAGCGAATCATGATAGCCCCGAACCATTTCGGGTAATATTATGGGTCTCGCTTCCGTTGGAGATGAGGCCACAAACGAATTTATGGCCTGAACTTGAAACCGTTCAGACTACCATCCGGAAAATTGGGTCCAGTCAACGACGTGAACTATGCTTGAGAGTTCGGATGAGGGGTTCACTCCAGTCAATGCGGTCAAAGCGGCCAATGCGACCCAACCACGGTATAATCAATATATATACCCGAATTTGAGAATAATAATACCGATGATTTGGGCTAAACTTTTTTAGCACGTGGAATTTTGATTCATTAATGCTATAGTCATCATCGTGATATCACTAGCCGCTCACATAGCCTCTCCAATAGAGATGGCACCATCCAAGCCTTCATCATATATTGTGGTGGGCGCCGGCGTTTTCGGTACCTCTACTGCTCTACATTTGAAATACAAATATCCCGATGCTGATGTGAAGTTGATCGATCGTCATGATCCGGACGCGCCCACGCGCCCTGCTGCTTCCTGGGACTGGAATAAAACGATCCGCGCTGATTATAGCGACATCACATACTGCCGAAGTGAGTAATCCCAGTTCATCTCTACCTCTCTGTCACGCTCTTGCACTTGGTCTCGGTTGCTTTGATCATAGTTGGTGACCTGAGCCATTCCAGTTGCTCTCGAAGCACAAGACGAGTGGCGTTCCAACCCGCTATGGAGCCCATATTACCATGAGACCGGCGTTTATTGGATAAGTCGCACGGCTTTTGCTCATAAGGTAGTTGGTAACTTCAAAACGCTTAACCGTGAAGCTGAGATATTTGCGTTGCCTATGCTAGAAGCTCGGAAACTATATGGTGGCATCTTTGACAGTGCGGACTACGAAGGAGTTGATAGAGTGTTGCTCAACAAGACCAGCGGTTGGGCGGCGGCGAAGGATGCTCTTCATGCTGGAATCAGGAGAGCCATCAGTATAGGTGTGAAGTTTGTCACTGCGGAAGTCGACCAGCTCGAGTTTGACTATGAACATTGTTGCATTGGCGTTCGGATGGAGGATGGCAGTACTCTCACTGCCAATAAAACAATTCTGTGTACTGGGGCCTTCACCCCCGTGATACTGGAAAAGAGCGCCGATAGCATCTCCCGCGAAGCGCTCAAACCTAGAGGGCGAATGATTGCTGCAGGTGTAACTACTGGTTTGGTGACTCTCGACGAAGAAACTACGGAAATGCTCAGAGATATGCCCGTGTGTATCCAAGAGAATCCAACACACCGAGGTATACTAATCTTTCCTTTTTTTTGCTTTCTTGTCCCGTTCGCTAACGTTGAATAGGTCCAAGCAACGGGGCTCTTCCACCCAATAGTGACAGCCAAATGAAATTTTGGGGACAATCCATCTTCCAGTTTCCCCATGGAACGCCGGCTTTCTCCCAGCCACCTACAGGCTCAGATTACCATCAATGGTCAGTACCGACGATCCTCAAAGAGGACGTCGCCGTCGCAAGAGAGGCTACCTTCGGAAAGCGCGGTACCAACTGGAAAATTCACACTCATCGTATCTGCTGGTAAGTTTCTACCTATCTACTTTCAGCTACCATTTTATGCATCTCCATATAGCGGGGCCCCTATTTCCTCTTGTTTCCTCGTCGGCAGCAAATTTAAATTAGTAGAGCTAAGAGTTCTACCAAGGGACTGCGTCACCCCAAGCGAAGACTTTATTATCTCATCACATTCGGCCTCTACGGGACTGTTTATTGCAACATGTGGCTCCTTCCACGGCTTCAAGTTCTTGCCTGTGATCGGCCAGTATGTGGTACAGATGCTAGATGGCACCCTAGAGCCAGAGCTAAAGAGAAAATGGGCTTGGGACAGGCCGCTCCCAAAGAATACAGGAAAGGGGTGGCCTCGGTACGATCTGAAAGAGATGCTCAATATTATCTGAGTAATAAACTTTGGCTTCGATGATTTAGGGGGCGACCCGGGGGGGGTCTAACGAAACAATCGCGTTTACTTGTTTCTATAAGCGGTGAACACATAGTGGTTGAACTATACCTTTCGTCCGTGTTACCAATAGCGAGAAATATAGTGTTCGGAACCATCACATTGACCCAGCTCGGCAATTCAATTTCAGCTGCTTCTGACGTCGTGACCGAAGCCTTGGGCCAGCCGCCCTTGTCGTGCTGCATTACCCCAGATTTGGGCTCTCGGCTAAGTACCATGAATGTACCCGCGGGAGGCACTCGATTCTATACTGCCTAATCAGCCGGGAGCTCACGTGCGGAAATTGACCACTCGGAGAGTTTTCTTCGCGATAACCTTGATTCCGTTTGCCCTTCCCGGTCGAAGTTATAGCAGCCTTCCTATCATTGAAGGCCCTACATCGGGCTGGAAGCGTGACGGAGTTGTGGCCGTGGACGGTCCTTATCAGATCTTATAATGTAGGTGCGATGTCTCTTCTGTCATGGCTCGGCGGCCTTGAATGCTCGGTAGGCGCACGTAGTTCTTGCTCTCCAACCAAGCAATATGCATCATCGAAGACGCACGCACGCTATCGCGGCAGCTGCTGCCCTCCTTTGTAAGTCTCGCTCGGTAGTTGTACTCTCGTTTGCATTGGCGGCATCTCTTTAATGGAAACGAAGGCGCCTGGGCTAACATAATACCACTCCTGAAGGTTTTCAACCATGCGCCGCGCGTGCCACCATCAAACTGGCTGCTCCGGCCAGCGTTTGCTCCAATGTTACCTCGGAGCAGACATTTGACTACATCATTGTGGGCTCCGGAGCCGGTGGAATACCACTGGCGGACCGGCTCACTGCCGCGGGTCACACCGTCCTCCTCGTCGAGAAGGGTCCGCCGTCGACCGGGCTTTGGGGTGGTGTCATGAAACCTGCGTGGCTCAACGAGACCTCACTCACTCGCTTCGACGTACCCGGGCTTGCTAACGAAATCTGGCACGATCCTACAGGCGTGATATGCACAGACGTTGACCAGATGGCCGGGTGCGTGCTCGGCGGCGGCGTCGCTGTGAACTCGGGCTTGTGGTGGCGACCGCACCCTACTGATTGGGATTACCTATGGCCGGAGGGTTGGAGGAGTCAAGACTTGGCTGCTGCTACGAATCGAGTGTTCGAGCGTATCCCTGGAACCACGACCCCGAGCACGGACGGGAAGCTCTATCTTCAGCAGGGCTTCGAGATGCTTACCAGTGGTCTTGATGCGAGTGGTTGGAAGTCTATCGTCCCAAACGATCATCCGGATCAGAAGAACTGTACGCAGTTTGACTACTTGAGCCCTCAAGTATCTTTACGTCTACAACGTTGAGACTTAAGTGCTGATATGATTTCTAGTTACATATGGCCACGCTACGCACATGTTCTCAAACGGCGAGCGAGGGGGTCCCCTGGCTACGTACCTGGTGTCGGCCAGTAAGCGCAAAGAGTTCACACTCTGGATGAATACCACAGCGAGGCGAGTAGTACGTACAGGCGGCCACGCCACGGGTGTTGAAATCGACTGCAGCTCAAAGGCGGCCGGTCACACTGGTGTGGTGTCAGTAACTCCTGGCACTGGCCGCGTGATCTTGTCCGCCGGCGCGTTCGGGTCGGCGAAACTGCTATTTAGAAGTATGATATCACTCACTCGCAGATTTTTTAATGTGTCTAATTAATGTGATGAAGGCGGCATCGGGCCAACTGACCAGTTGAACATCGTCAAGAACTCCACGGACGGTCCCACGATGATCTCGTCGGATTCTTGGATCAACCTCCCTGTCGGATATAATCTAGACGATCACGTTGGTGTGAGCAAAGGTTCTTCCATTCAAATACACATATCTGTAAACTAACGCTGGCATTAGACCGATATTGAGGTCGCTCACCCAAGTGTCGTGTTCTATGACTTCTACGGGGCTTGGAATAAACCCATATTAAACGATACGGAAGCATATATAGGTAATTACCGTAATCACATGCAACACTATACAGCACTGACGATCTCACAGCGAACAGAACCGGCATCCTAGCTCAGGCCGCACCTAACTTAGGGCCCATCGTAAGACAGCTTCAAAGTACTAGAGTATCCTACTTGCTGACGAGATACGTAGTTCTGGGAGATCATCCCAGGGGCAGACGGGGTTGAGAGACATCTGCACTGGCAGGCACGCGTCGAGGGTACAACAAACAGTCAGTTCCCGCATTATCCGGATTCCCACGAAAGAAGTTCCCGCTCTAATGATAAACCCAGCCTCTATGACAATCACACAATACCTCGGCACCGGAGCAAAGTCGCGCGGTCGCATGACCATCACCGCCGCGCTGAACACCCGCGTCGCCACCGCTCCGTACCTCAGCAATCCCGCCGACAAGGCAGCCGTCATCAAGGGCCTCGAGAACGTGCAGAGGTACTTCCAGCCCATCGCGAACCTCACGTGGATCAAGCCGGGGCCCGACCAGAACGCGACAGCATACGTGAATTCGGTGAGTGGCGTGAATACATATATTTTACAGTAGTCGATTTCTGTCGCCCTTTTCTTATATCTACTGCTCGCCTTGAGAAGAAATGCTAAACCGAACTCGCAAAGATCCCCGCAACCCCCTCCGCGCGCTGCTCGAACCATTGGATCGGGACGGCGAAGATGGGGCTGGACGACGGGCGTAGAGATAACGGGACGGCCGTGGTTGACACTGATACGAGGGTGTATGGTATGGATAACCTATTCGTCGTTGATGCTTCGATATTCCCCGGGCTGATGACTGGCAATCCGTCCGCTATGATCGTGAGCGCTTCTGAGCATGCGGCAGATCACATTTTAGCTTTGAAGGTCAATACATCTTAGTCATTAGGAAGATAATGGCGAGCTGAGAACACGAGAAGATTCTACGTCCAGTTATTATAAGTTAGCTAAATTCACAGGTCAAATTCAAGGCCACCAGAACGGCTCAAGTATTGCAGAGGCTTTTCAGAGATCAAAACGATAGTTACCTAACTAAATAGGGAGACACGGCCTTCATAACTCCCTTGAACGTATAGAAGAGTATTGCAAATACGAATACCTTTCCAGGCTAGGCCCTTACATTCTATCCCTTTTTACATCAAGTTAGTGGGTATGATATCATCATTCGTATATAGTTCATTATTTAGCATCATTATTTCAAGGGGATTGTATATTTTCGCCATGAGACTGGTAGGGAAACGTAGAGCGGCTTTCATCGCGTCCCTCAATACCCGCTCCTATACTTGGGATCAGCGTTTCTCGCTGATCTCGGCCGGTGCCACCCGAAAATAGATTCAAATACAGTACAGAATTCCTCGTTACTCGTGAGGGCATTCCAAGCCTCTGGCTTCGGTTTGAGAAACAACATGGTATCGCGCATAGCGCGATTTAAAGCCAGAAACTCATCCTCTCTGTGCCTGAGCTTGTCCATGTCTGCCTTCCTCTCCTTGAGATTTTCCTCCATATCAATGTAACGATTGAGCTTGTTTATCTTGTAGTTGACGATTTTGGCGCGCTTTACATAATTGCATATGTTTATAGAGACGGGACACCCTAAGGAGGAGGTGTCGTGGATCATGGCCGGATTGCCATCACAACCACAAGAACTACGGAATTTGTACATTTCGGTTCAAGGAATGAAGCTCTGCTGATTTCTTTCCGGATATGAATTGATAGGTATGTGATGATATGCAGATCGAGCGAGTTGAGTGGTTAAAATAAGGGATTGATTATTTCTATTTATGACACCCCCGTGAACTCGTGTGTAGTAGACAATATTTTTATTTCTATGCAGCGATTGTGTTAATAATAGCCTTGTTTGCCTTACTGCTTTATGCATCTTCAAGCACTATGTCTTCAAAGGATGGCCCAGCCGGGGGTGAGTAGCAAGGGTAACAATAACGGTTTCCACTGTCATTGGGCCATCACAAATATGGAATAGGGGGGAAATCTTCTAATCATCTCCCGCAATCCCTAAGCGGTGGTAGTAAGTCCTCGCCCTAATATATGGATCAAGCTGCCAGTAATTCCTACTGAGCCGATGTGCTACTTCAGTGCGGCGCGATGCCTTTTCTTTCCCGGCAGGACTATCGGCCACCAAACACGCCCACTCGGCCGTTTCCAGCTCGAACTTGCCTATGAGCTCGTTTCGCTGCTGCTGAATCTGCGTCCTCTTTCCCACGTCCTCCAACTTCGCATTCTCACCTTTGACGGGCTCGATATATTCGTATTCCCAAGTATCTTTGCCGCCGAAGCTGGTTTGTAAGTTCTCTTCGGAGATAAATCGCACGAGGTCTGCGGGTTTGCGTGTGAAGTTTATCTTCGAAGCGATGACGGGGTCGAGCCAACCCTTGATCATGTTCCATATTCCTGTTTCACGCGTGAGCATAGTGACTTGTGGGCGCAAGCGAGAAGAGGAAGCCACATACCCCAAAATACGAACGGTGCATTGTGGATGAGCACCACGCCCAGGGTCTCTGGGTACCTCGCCTCAAAGACGGAGATAAGAAATTTGACCACGTGAAAATCCATATTCTTCAACCCGAAGCCCGTCATGTCGAATACAAGACAAAACTTGTCATTCGGAGGATTGGCCAAGATCCTGAGACTCTCGATGTTGTGTAAAATGTAGGTCTCCATGGCAGCAGCGGATTGTAAGTGCGGGTGGTGCAACCGGGCTCGGATAACGTATATAAGTCGGTTCTCCTTGTCTGTCCCCCGGACATAACTCTTGCCAGAACGGTACTGCGCGATGACGCCCTTGTCGTCTGCTGATTGTTCCTCTTTCATCCCCACACTCTCGCCATCACGGATGACGACCTCGGCCATATTTCTCTCAACGCGCCAATTGACAGCTGACACGAGCATGCCCATCGCCTCCTCAGCGTCCCATTTCCGCGCCGGAGAAATCGCAGCACTAGTACGTCCGGGTCTTCTGCTAATATGAAATCCCAGAGGCCGCGGCGGAATTCCCCCGCCGACATGTCGCCGACATGCTGCCGTAGTTTACTGCTGATATCTGGCGCCGGGTTTGGGGAGCCGGCCTTCTCGAGACTGTCAACGCCACAGAGGCGGAGGAGGTGAATCCATGCTTGCTGTAGCTTCTGCTCCTCGTCCGGGGTGAGATTTTCCAGAGTACCTAAAGGGAGAAAGTCCACAGTCATGTTGAGTAGGGACTCAGAAATCTCTACAGGATTTCTGATACTGCTTCTTAACTTAATTGTTGCAAGCGCAAAAAATGACAGGTGAACAACACGGGGGTTAGGAATTATTGACACTTAGTCTTCATGACCGTCATCTCTAAGGAACGATGAAGACAAAAAATAAAAGATGGGCTAACATCTTCCAGAGTTGACAAATGCTGTATTTTTATCGATGTTTTGAGGGATAGACATTTTAGCGTGCAGCTAAGATACTCCCATCCCCCATCGTGGAGATCAGGACGGGGCGAGACAATAGATCATAGGAAAAGAAAGAGCACGTTTCATTGTCACATGATGGCCTTCGGAGAAAACCTCCCCAACGTCTCGGAGAATGAAATTTATGTCTTAGAATTAGCCTGATACCGTCTTTCCCAACACATTTTCTTCTTTCTAGTGATGTGATGGGGACTCTCTGAGATCGTGGGGGCATTAGTCTAAGTCTACAGTACTGTGCAGCAGATGACTCGTCGGGAGGCGCAGGTAGCTAACGTCAGCTTATAAAGTGGGCATTTCGGCGAAGAACCAATGGCCAGGGATCAGACAGGCATTACTCAATATTGATCGAGTTTGCGAGCGGCCCAAGACCATACCCAGTCAGAAAGCCCAGCTCATGACTTTGAAGATATAAAAACTGCTGGCTTCCCCAGGATTTACTCTGGGGTGCCGATCCTAGCCAGAGCGCTAGACAAGACAAGACTAATAGAGTTATTAGTTTAGTTTAGTTTAAGATCATGGTTCTCTATCTACATATGTAGGTATGTAGATACATACAGTACATTAGTAGGACCTGCCTATCTAATCTTAGACATAGTGACGTCACTCATGGAAGCAAGAGTGCTAGGTTAGGTACTTCTAATATATGGTATTGGGTATTAGTAAATGGACTTCTGAAAACGCGGTAGCTGGAGGTATGTAAAGTTATGAATTGTTCGGTAAATTGTGCGTACAGTCAAATTGCCTCAGAGTTTCAGTCTAGGTAGTTAGTTATCTGTTCTACGTGGGTAGATAGCAAGGACGGTGGGCTATTAGTGCTACTTCCGCCAAACGATTGAACTTGGGATTCTTGGGATTTGGCAAAATGCTAGCATTAATAATATCTACCTTTTTAACTAGCTACTAGTACGTATCCTGTATATGTTGCGGTCAGGTTGGTCACTTGTTAAGATAAGTAGAAAAGGTGTAAATGTTAAGTTAAAGTTGGTTGATTCCTTCTAGTAAGAAAATGTGCCGACTATCTACTTATTTATGCTAAGGTAGTCACAATAGCTAGCTAACTACGCAGTGTAGTTAGAGTTGCCCCAGCAGTACAATACTTATTTTATTTATATAACAAAAGAAATATTAATATATTTATAGATTTTTAGGGAAGGGTAGGCAGCGGCGGTAGAAAAAGGGGGAAAAGGGGGGGAAAGGAACGGTTAGCAGTACATATAAGGCAACCAACATAAGGACGGACATCTTACCTACATAATATGGAGCACCGAGCTACCTGCTGCTACCTAAGTCCTTATACTCGGTATACGTACTACTAAAATAGCTTAATTTTAATTTTATATAATATAACAATCTTATTGCTAAAAATATTAATATTAAATAAACAAAGCATGTTATTAAATAATTATTATTATAGTATAAAATATTAGCAAAAGAAACAAAAACCCCGAGTGGAGTATTCCTATTTTCTATGCCTACCAAGTGCTAACAATCCCAAGTTCGATCGTTTGGCGGAAGTGGCACTAGTGGCCCTTCATAAGCGAGAGCCTTCGGGCCCTTCAAATGGGCTTTGTATAGCAAGCTCTTCCGGCAGAATCATTGGCATGTCTAGTAATATGTGCTCATGAGCTAATTCTGGCTCATATCATATATTTCTTCCCAAACGCCAGCGCAAAGAAATGCGTTACATGAATAGCAAATCTTGGGTAATATTTCCCCATTTGGCTCCCGCCATATCTGCAAAATAGTTGGTCTTGGGGCTCCATTGCCCAGTCCCGCCTCTGGGCAATACTCTGCCAGCCGTCGTAATCTGCAGCACTCGGGAGTTAGTTATCGTTGTTTGGAGCGTGATCTGTGAGGGGTTCAGAAGCTTCTGGATACTATTTGGCCCAAAACGGAAATCTCGTGCTCTAAAAAGTTGCCAAAACAAGAGGAAAATGGTTCTGAGAATTGCTCACATATGTTGAGGACAAGTTCATCATAGGCTTCTCTTCCATGGGCGCCGATGGCTTTGGCACGATAACCTTAGCGTTTTTCGCTTCCATCAAGCGAACTAGTCGGAGGAAAAGATGAGCGCCGACATCCGCACCGAGTGTCCATGACGCATTCTCGTAGCCCATCATAAAAAGGAGGTTTGGTACGCCTTCGAGCATCGCTGCCTTCCATGCGAACTTGTCGCCAATTTCGAAGTGATTGCCATCCACTGAAAACCGGATGCCACCGCCAAATTTGAGCTTCAGGCCCGTGGCTGTCACGATGACATCGGGATGCAAGGCCGCCCCAGACTCCAGCTCGATGCTGTTTGCGGTTACTGTCCTGATCTTATCGGTAACAACGTTCGCTTTGCCGGAGCGAAGAGCGGCGAAGAAGTCACCATTTCTGCAGACACAAAAACGCTGCTCCCATGGGTTGTAACGCGGTTTGAAATGGGGGTCCCACTTGATATCCGGAGGAAGTTGTTGTATTGTTTCCTTCTTAATGGACTTCTTTGCCCGCTCAGGAAAAGTCTTGCAGAACCTATTAGATAGATAACTTCGAAAGATCCACCGGTACCTGTTTAGTTTGTGTGCTATAGTCGCCGGAAGAATAGCGAGTAACAGCTTCGTCCAGAAGTCGCTCGAAGGTAGAGAGAAAATATACCCAGGGCTTCTCTGTAACATGGTCGCACGTTTGGCCTTGTCGGTGATGGATGGAATGATGGTAATGGCAGTGGCCCCGCTTCCTATAACAACGACATCTTTTCCGGTGTAGTCGTAATCTTCCGGCCAAAATTGCGGGTGGATGACTTTGCCCTGGAAATTCTCAATGCCAGGAATAACAGCTTGTAGAGGCGTTTCGTAATCATAGTATCCCGTGCCAAGAAGTGCAAAGCGCGATTTATATATGACGGGCTTGTCCTTGCCCGCCACATTGACCTGGAAGACCCAACCTTGCTCTGTCGAGTGCCAATCTGCGGTCTCGACCTTATGGCGATAACGGATATGCTGGTCTATACCAGCTGACTGGGCTGACTCGATAAGATAATTTTTTATCGCGTCTCCGGTCGCCAATGTATCCGTAGCCTTCCATGGACTCCAGGGAAAGCCGAACGTGAATATGTCGGAGTCGGATCTAATACCTGGATAACGGAACAGATCCCACTGCAATAAATGAGGTCAGTTGGCGTCATGTTGAGCGTGAAATGCAAGTACTTCACAAGCGTTCAAAGCGTGTGAGACAGAAGCCCCGAAAAGTAGCATTAATCTGAAAGTGGCGGAAACAAGTCTGAGATTTACTCACAGTGCCCCCAATGGAGTCACGACCTTCGAGGATGACATATTTCATGCCAGGAGGTCCCTGGTTCTGAATGCGATAAGCTGCATTGATGCCAGAAATTCCTGCGCCGATAATGACAACGTCAAAGTCGAAAGAGGCAGACATTGCTGACGACCGGTTAGAAGAATGTTTGGTGTCGATAGGGTGAGCTAGAGTTGTAAGGTTGAGGATGGGGAGTCTGGATAGCCAGAATAGGGTATCTGGTCTTTGTCTTAGATTAAAGCTGTTGGTGCATTGAAAGCGGGTAGTGATTGTGGGCAGAAAACCGTGAGCTTTTCACGGCAGTCGACATCACGATTCTACGATGAAAGGGGTCATGCGGTATCGTTAGCGGGAGACTTGGGATCCTCGGGCTCCGATATGGGCTCCACATAACGTATCATAGCTGGATACCTGGAGCGGACGGACAATGAAACGAGGACGGTGCAATGCGAGGCCCGCCACGATCCGGTTGGTCGACATGACGGTGCCATCAATTGTGTACGGCATCACGGATCACGGATTGACGTTCATGCCGAGGATGCCCACTCGTTCATGTACGGTAAATGTCTGCTGCCTAGATAAATTCGGGTGCCTGGACAAGACTGGGTAGGTATATCTTGTTCCACCGGTAGATGGCACAAGTTTTAGTCTAGGTAACTCAGCTGTGGTTGAGCTTCTTGGAGTTGAAGGTCGCAAACTAGCCCTAAAGGGGGAAGGGTACAGTATGATTGGCTGACTTCATGAAGCCACCTGTGGATCGCAATGTTACTAGGTATAAGCCAACACTTGTGTCGGTCTTCCGGGGCATGATACAAAATTAGTATACATGTACCTTAGGTAGGGTGTAAATGTTAATCTTGGCGCTAGTTAGCCTAGACGCTAGGGTACCGTGCTCGGGTATTAGGGAGTGAGGCCCTGGAAAGGTGGACCTACTGTAGTGTATGACATCTGGAGTCAAGGGTTCAAGTTAGGACTCTACCGAGATTTACTATGTACAGCACAACTAACGTCTAAATAACCTTGTTTCCTTTTAGCTATTTCTGTCTCGGGTTCGCTCTCGTATACTGTAATTGTCTCGGCGTACCATCCCATCCCTTTGGCAGCTGGCACGGTTACGCGTCATCTCACGTGCGCGCTTCATAGCTTAGTAAGTTTGCTTCCAGGCCCAGAAGTCTGCGGGACCATGTGACAGCCACATGGCACCATCAACAACAACACGTAATAGGGCACAGTTCACATCGTACTTAGACCTACGGGCTCTCTTAGAGCCGAATAACTTCTCAAGATGCTAATGGTATTTCTTTCATTGCCTATTCTATCTAATTAGGCCAAACGGTCCTTAGCTCATTCGATCACGATTCTCCAACATACAGCGTCGTTGTGCTAGAGAAAAATGCCTTCGCATCTCGCACGGCTGCTTCGGCATCTTCGTGGAAGCCCATCCTTGGCCCGAGTAAAAGAAAATCGTGTGGACAACCCTTGGAAACAACCAGATGCAGGGGCCAGCCCTGATTGCCGAAAGCCTTGGAAAACGCCTTGATTTCATCATACAAAACCTCGCGTTCCCCTCCACTGACAAATACAGGGATCTCAGTACTCATTTTGAAGGGATGATGTAACGGTGATAGGTAGGGGCTTGATATGTCAATTGCCCCGTGACCGGTGATTGTGTTTGCTCCCCAGCGAGCGAACTCGGCGTTCAGGTAATCCGACGCATAGTTAGGTGACGATGTGAAATCCACAAATGCGGCGCTGACGTCTGTCCACGGAGACCATAGAGCGACCGCAGCGGGTGCCGGGATATCAAGCTCCGGGCCGTACTCGCTGATGTAGCGTAGCAATCCGAGCGCCAGGTTTCCTCCCGCCGAGTCGCCAGACAATATGAGTTGGGATGCCGGGATTCCCAGTTCCTTGACAAGATAGAGATACGAGGTCAAGGCGTCCTGCAGCGCTGCCGGGAACCGCCCGCCCTTGCGGCTAGATAGCCTGTACTGCGGCGTACATACATGCGTGCAACCCATATGTTGCACGAGCGTGCGAGCTAGAAACCCGGTATCATGGTCTCGTCCATCACCAATAACAAAGGCGCCACCGTGGAAGTGCAGGGCTACCGTAGTTTTCTGACCCATCATCGTAGCTGACGGCGGCCGTGCCGGTGTCCAAGTAGCACCGATCGTTTCTGGTTGTACCACGGCATCGCTCAAAGGGCCTTTATACAGTCTATGTGACCTCGGCTGAATGACTTCAAACCTGTTTCGTTCACGGCCGGGCTTGAGTTTCAACTGTGCTCCAGCGCGGAAGGCGGATACGTAAAGCAGTAGTAACCTGACTGTACGTACGCGGATCGCCTGGTTGACAGTCCATCCTTGAACAGGACGTCCCCCTAGCAGTAGGTAACGTACAATATCGAAGAGGTAATGAGAAAGTAAAAAAGGTGTAGAGAGGAGGATGGAAAAAATAGACGCCATCATCGATACTGATGGAAAGTAATACCATACCAAGTTGAGATATATGCTTCGAACTCCCAAAGAATATTGAGTGCATGGACGGACGCTCTTGGGTTTATAGCCTCAACTAGCGGCAGGGCTCTAACTTAGGTACTAAATCCGTAAAGCCGACCTTCTTAATAAAGACGTACCTATATTCTGAGGTAATCAAGCACATGTAAGTCGTTAGACTGTAGTATATACGACATACGCCGGTAGTGTTGCCATGCTGTCAAGAAACCAGCGATGTAGCGAGATAGTCCGATCTGGTGCACGTAGTGTTCCACATAGGACTCTACCTAGGCAGCATTGGGCTTAGACCTTCAACCCGACTGTGTACACTAAACCAGCATAGGTAAGTACATTAGCGCCAGGGGGGGGGTATCCAAGATGATTACTATGACTGTCACTAACTTGGTGACTGTTATATATTTTTTAATTGCATTTTCTAATTTAAAAACTATTACGGTGATTGTTATATATTAGTGACTATTTTTACGTAAAAATAATTGTCTGTGCAAAATAGTTTTGAATATTTGTGACGGTTTTGGACCCCTGTGACCGTTTTTGATTTTG
>NQIM01000648.1:0-17303 GCA_003426235.1 Xylaria polymorpha
ATGCGATACGAGCAGCCTCGGAGAGAGTAGGGAAAGGGGTTTGACTGCTAAAAAATTAAATTCGCCAGTTAACGCATTGTCTGTCAGGGGACTGGTTCAGGTGGGTGGGCAAGTTAATACGTTTAGTACTTTAGTCGATGGTGAGATGATGTGTTTGATTGTGTTCTCATTTCAGATACCTACGATCCGCTAAGTCCACCGCCGAGAATGCGCACTGCGGGTCTAACGTGGACAGGGGAGACCAAGGTACCTCTGCTGTCGACTGTGGTGTAGCGCGCATTACAGATTGTGGTCGAGATACAACCATCCAAGCGGCAGCAGCAGGGAAGCCATCCCGATGTGGGCCATAATTCCATCCAGGTTTGGGAAATGTTTCTCGAAGGAAGGTACCCATGACTCCATACCTACAGTACATGTGGCACTACTGTACACCCCACAAAGTGACTACTGTAGGTGCCTACCTACCTACAGTAAGTAGTAAGTACTGTAGGTACCATAGAAGCATCCATGTGTAAAAACGTACAGTACATGATCGAGCTGGCCAACTTTCTCCCTCAAGTTGGAATACGAATACTCGTAGTAATACACTCATCTACTGTAAGTAGGTGTGTAAGTAAGGGTGATACATGAAGAACATGAACTTGATTTTGAGAATAAGTTCCCCCGAGTTCATCTTTTCGCGCACCAGGCATTGCCGTATCGGCTCTACATTAGGTAGGTATCGGTAGACCTTCTTTGCCTACAAACCACTTACTGGTATGAAATCATAGTACATACATACCTAACTCCAGGCTATCTTATTCCTATGTAGTGTAAGTCGAAAGAAACATACCTACAGTACTTAGTCACCGGTTGATTCGTCCGATATTATTATTACTAGTAGGTAGTGGTAGTGAACTTGAGGTTAGACATGGTACCTACAGATAGGCACCTACGGTATTTAGATTGGATAGGCAGCCTTCCGCATCACCGGTCTGCTTATACAGTATAGTCGGGCGATGATTCACCAATATGGCTGAGTGAGTGAGTACACATGGAGGTAGTGGTGCTACAACCTCATACATTGCGGACGCTTACAGTACAGCAGGCATGCAGATAAGGATCCGATAGGCAATGAATTAATACGCCAATGTCAGTACGCGCCACGCAGGACGCGCGAGGAGGCAGGATCTGAGCCAGCACATCTTTATGCATAACCGAGTTTAATAGTCCGACCTATACGACCTTTCGAGACAAACTTAATGACTGTTGCGAGACAAATACACTTGCGCGTATCTCTGTGTCGCGTCGCGTAGTATTAGTAGGCAGGTAGCGTAAGATAAGAATAAGACTGCGCAATGTACCGGTCTTGCATAAAGGTGGTTGTTTCGGTTGTGGTGGTCGTGGCGGTCGTGGTCGTGGGGTGAGGAGAGACAAGACAGGCCCGCGCTCGTGTCGCAAGTTGACGATAACAAAGTTCATTCCCACAGAGCCCATCCAAAGTTGGCAGGGCTTGGCAGAAGCCCGACAAAATGGTGGCTTCAGCCGTGGGCCGGCGGCCGTGCGACGTGCATGGAAAAAGCAGGGATGAGGGATTCTTGGCGGCCAATAGCGCAAGGCCTGGCTCCAAACTCTCCCAAATGGAGCCATTTCCAGGACGTGTACTTCATCCAGAACTCTGTGGGATGATCAATTAGGTAGCACTAATGACTCCTACCTGCAGGTTGAAATGTAGCGCGAATATTGATAAAGATCATGCAAATCTCTATCTGGGCCGATTTTGACGTCTAGCCTTGCAACTACACATCAGTTTCTGTTTGTTTCTTCCTGATCATGTCATTTCTACCGTCTTGTCACTAGAACCCCAAACCATCGGGGGGATAGCCGGAAGAAAGTAAGGTAGGTGGAGGTGCTACCTACAGTGTAGATCGTCCTTGCGGGTATACTACAGTAATTAGGTATAGTTACTTACACTACACCATCTCCAGTAGGTAAGACGGCGTCGTTTTGTTGCCGATCTCACTCCCTTCTCCAGGGATACGACTACCTACACTATGTGACATGAATGAGATGCAATACTGTATTGTACTCTCATAGTACTGCTCGTCGCTACCCGAAATGACGAGACAAGACGGCTATATACATGATTTAGTGGTGATACTGTCGCATCCGCTCACATGCAGGTCCCTGTTCAGAATTATTAGATAATCGTTATCGTTACAGAACTTATCGCTGCCAAATTAAGTAAGAGTAGGTACCTAAGTAGCTATGCCGGCAGTGTTGCATTATCGATAAGTGAGTGAGTTGGCTAGCTTATTAAATTTCCTACCCCCTCTAACGCTTGTCAGCCCATCGCTACCTACTGTACACATTTCCTTCCCTTAATTGTCGATGACGAGACCAAATGTAACACCGATCCATCTACAGTTCTGAATAATGCATTGCTCGATCAACAGACCATAGAAATGGCAGATCTTGTGCGACAAGTCTCATCTGGGTTAGCGATATAATGACCGTCGAAATGCAGCGACAGGATGCCTTGCCGAAAGGCAGGCAATTGCCGGCACCCAAACGCAAGCGGGCTGACACGAGCAGCAGTGCAGAGGCCATAACCACGAGCAACAAACGCCAATGTCTCACCAAAAGCTTGTGTCTCTCTAGCGAAGATGATGCAAAGATACTGAATACCGTCGATGCCCGCTACGAAGTTCAGCTACAGTCCGTTATCTCGTCTTCTAAGATCCAGCAAAGAGTCACCGCCATGTTGCGACATCTCACCCCGCCTAGACAGCCTCCCTCCACCGAGTCGGTGCCAAATACAACAATATCCAAGACTAGAGTTTCGATTCTGCGAGCAAAAGCTACAGAGGCAGGCAAGCTGATTTCTATCGCCGAAATTGCGAAGCGCGAAATCGAGAAGGAACTGTCCGCGGGCGATGACGGAGCAGGCAAGACAGGTCAAGACAAAAAAAAGGGGCCAGTGGTTTCAATACATTGCGCTCGGCGAAGAACTCATACAGAAACCTCGTGACGAAGGAAATACCGTCATCGAAGAGACTGTGCTTGGAGGCCCGGGTGACGATAAACGAGATTACGACGAGGACGACGAGTTCGAGATCATGAAGACACCATTTGAAAGGGCAATTGCGGGCCGACCACTAGCAAGAGGGGTTCCAGTCATGAGTCTATTCCTCTCAAGATCACCTGTCGAGGAATTGAAGAAGCGATACGGAGAACAGACGAATGTCCCTCCTCCTTAGAGAACAACGATATACGCATTAACGCAACGGACGCGAGAGTAAGTCCGAGAACCGTTACCCACGGGAATAAGAAGTTTACACGCGACTCAGATTCAGGGTAGCGACAGAGTTTTTATTAGTAGTGTGCACAGTAATTATGTCCAATTCCACAACCATCCTGGTGGAACTGGTCTCAGCAGTGTCTCTTGACGAACCTTGCGCGACGATATGCGTTACCTTAGCCAACTAGCGGCATGATTTCGTGGGAACCAATGTACAGAATTCATGCGGCTTCATTCACCATTCCAAACATTGTCGCTGCTATCAACAACTACGCCCGTTGTTCTCGTCTACGCGGCAATTTCTATTCTGAGGGGCATCCAGCTCGAATTTTTCTTGCAGTGGGACGAAATGCCATCGTTAGTGCTCGCGCGTTGGATGGTGAAGTCATAATGAGGCTAGTTCGCCCCAGTGCCGGCCGTTTTGTTCGGTCTCACTCCTAGTGTTTCCCACCACCTTCAGTGCCAGCATAGGTTATGCGCAAGACAAAGTTGACGATGACGGCTAGCAACAGGATGATGGCCAGCACTGTTGGGCCGAATCGGTCATCGAAGCCAGCCTGGCCCTTGACCCTGATTGATTTGGCGCGCCAGTGGTATGTAAAGAGGGCGTAGATCATGGTGAGCATGGCGACGCCAGTGAATAGGAAGGCGGAGATGAAGGCGGGGCGGTCGCCGAAGTTGAGCATACCAATGGCGAGGGCGCCAAGTATGACGGTGAAGTTAAGCCATGAGAGGAACGTGCGCTCGTTGGCGAAGAAGACTTTGGGCTCGACTCGGGTGGGTAGGGCTATCCTCTTCCCTAGACGAGGAGATGGTTGGGTTAGCTGGTTGATTCTGACTCGACTGTGTGTCGCCTAGGGCCGTCGCGAGGCAGCCGAAGCAATTGGGGGGTGTTTTGTTTATTTACCGGGTGCAGTTTGGAGAAGCGGCTGGCTCGACATGCTGGGCAAATGGAACGGCTAATTGAAGCGAGACGCGCAAATAGACTCGGAGCCGGAGAGGCTAGAGCTTAGACAATTGGTACACCTCGTCCGCGGGGGAATAAATTTAAGCTTTCGTAGTATAACCTATGTATCCCATCAAGGTGGTAGATGCAGAGGTTAATCGAGTGACGGATAGCTAGGTAGGTAGCTATGTTCAATGACGATACCTAATGGACAGAAAAGAGCTTGAGCGATTGAGACTTGGAGCTTTGGAGCTTTGGAGCTTTGACACGCCAAGTACTCGGCCCTGTTTCACCCCACGTGTGCGTTCCTATGGACGTGAGTGGCCAGATCAAGTCGCTTTGACCCTCGCCGGGAATGCCCTGTCTAGGTCGGCGGTTTTCTTTTCTCCCTCCCTTCGTAGGAGCTCACGTGCTCAGTTGCCCCGCGCTCTTGTACAGTACAGTAGGTAGACTGCCTATCGCTAAAACACCATAACAAGAGTACGGAGCACGGAGCAGAGATAAGATAAGAATGCACCGAGGCACAGTCAGGAGCACAGCTATGACCGCCAGACACCGTACGATACAGTGCCCTGTGCTAGTTGTACTGTCACAACGCCCCACAGCCGTGTACTGTAAGAAGCTAAGGTTACCTCGATGGTTCGAGCCAAATGATTAGCCTACCCAATAAATAATAATCAGGTATGGTATTAACAGGAGAAGGCTGAACCTTATTTTCTACACGAGGCTGCCTGCCAACCCGACAATCCATTACCTTTTGCAATCACACATCTATCTAACATATCTGACAGCTAGCGAAGATTGGAAGTCCCTCCAGTATCAGACGAGACATTTCTAGGTCCCCCCCACTCAGTCCGCCCACCTATCGCCTCTATTTCCTAGTACACTGCGATATTAAACTCATTCCTTCTGTTTCCCCTCATCCACTCCACCTGCCCTACTGCCCTACGAACCACGAAAGGAACCACTTCCGTATACCACCATACAAGATGGCTTCACCAACTAACACGGTATGGACGCATCCAGTGCTGCAAGTAATCAGCCAATAGGAAGTTTTAGTGTCGACTGCATTTGACTGACTATAGCGACCAGCCCATCAATCCCACCCGACTGAGGCAAATCGCGATGGACGTATGTTTGTCCTCAGTTCCCCCCATTGCACCCGAACCAGCTTATTAAGGGGAATAAATACAATACAGGCTTGCCATGTCGCCGTCGGTAGCGCCGAATACTACGAGCACTCCAAAGTCGAGGGTTGGAACTCTACCATCATCGTACGTTTGCCCTCTCTTCTACCCCTCTCTTTGTCGTCTCTTCACGTCCCATTCCTGCCCCTCTCTCTTCCCCGGCGTCTAATCAGAATTAAACTTTCTATACTAAGTATTAACGTTAAATCGCGCTCGCCTTAACAGAACTCTATCCTCCGAGCCGTCATATCCGAGTCGACACCCGCGGGCACGCAAGCGCCGACGTTCAAGTACGTCGTCAACAGCACCATCGTGCAGCACCTAGTGCCGACGTCGGCGCTCAACAAGCCCAAGGGCGGCAGCGACTCCAAGGCCGACTCGCCACACGTCAGCACGAGCAGCGACGCGCCGAGCGCGACGGCCACGGATGGGAAGCCCCACGTCGGCCGCCGCGGCATGCACTCGGCCACGCAGGCCTTCTGGAACGAGAAGACGGACGGCATGTGGAGCTTCAAGTACGACGGCGGCGAGGGCAAGGGCATGGACGTCGTCTTGAGCGTCATCTGGATCGGCATATAAGAACCGTGACAATACACGACAACAACGTGGGGCCCGCTACCATCTTCTCGCTCTACTCCTAGGTACCCAAAGCGAAAACGCACCGCGATACTCACTCACACACATACTCACTCTTATATCACCCTATTTGCCATCCGTTACCGTAACGTCTAGCAAAAAGAAGCGACAAAAAAAAAAAGGAAAGAGACCTCCCCCCCTAGTCTTTATCTTCGCCTGTATATCACCATACCAGTGCATGAAGAGAGACGGACAGAACCGGATACGTGTAGAAAAATAAAAAGGGGAGGGCAGGCAGACAGACGGAAACGCAGAAGGCTCACGCCCAGGCGGAAAGACCTCGGGGGGGCGAGAAGGAATTCGATACCAGCCTTGCCTCACCTACCTACCTACCTACCTACCAACTTTGTATGTTGCGTCTACGACCTAAATTGTTGACTACTTGCATGTTTGCATATACATCTACTACTTACTACCACTGTATCCGGTACCTCCTGGGGGATTGGTCATGATAGACGGAGAAAATGGGGTGGAAATTGATACCTTGTCCGTTTATATCCCTTTGACCTTTTATTCTCCTTTTATTTTTTTTCAAGTTCAGTTTACTCGCATCTTCGGTGGCGTGTACGTATGTATGTATTGTATAGTAAAGATGTAACTTTGACTCTTTCTATAATACCCCTCTTTATGGAGTGCTTGTAGTGTAGTGTAGTGTCTTGTCTTATAAACCCATGAACACGCCAAACTAGATGTGTTATACTCCCAACACCAGATACCTACTCACTCATTATTCCTATATAACTAAGTATGATCTAATTATATCCTAACTTTACTTAAGAAGTAGTCTAAATACCTCTGCCCTTGCAAAAAGTGCTTAACAAGTGTCCAACTACTAGGTAGCTTGTTACATAGGTCTGCTACTAGTATAAAACTTACCCACGCAACCCTGTTTCCCTATCTTTAGTATATTTTGACCAACCAATAAAATCAAACAAATCGCATTGTAGCCGGACTTATCAGTAGAGCGTAAACCATCTATCTCACTGTTACGCCCATAGCATAGCGTAGCGTAGTCTTCCACATACATCACAGAGCCAGATGAAGCAACAATGATATCTTACACAAGCATGCCATTCATTGACCAACCAACACCGGGCTCGCGGTATCCCCATCTCCTTCCGCGTGTCTGCATTTCCGTCTGTCTTGAACTAGGTAGGTGTCAGACAAACCACTACACCCATCAAATAATAATAATACAAAACCCCGCGTTACGATAAGACATACATACATACACGCGCCCGTGGAAGAGAGAGAGAAAAAAAGGGGGGCCGTATAAAACGCCAAGTCCTCAGAGAGAGAGAGAAAACCCCCTA
The DNA here is from genome assembly GCA_003426235.1 of Xylaria polymorpha. NCBI lineage: Eukaryota > Fungi > Ascomycota > Sordariomycetes > Xylariales > Xylariaceae > Xylaria > Xylaria polymorpha. Next base: position 7,363 of record NQIM01000648.1, read on the forward strand.
TTAGCCCTCTTTTGCGTTTATTCTTTTTTATGTATCCCATAGCGAACGACCAGCAAGCACCCCAGCCAAAACCTATTAAGAGACAAACGAGCCGCCCCAACCCTTCCCCACCTCCCATCCTATATGGAATCCGCTCTCGTTTCCATGAATTAAAACACCCTCTCAGTTTTACTTTCTTCCGCTTTATAGTGAACCCGCCCGGTATTCGTGGCGATGACGTGGATGCTTGTGTTGTTGTTGTGGTAGATATACTTCCCTTTCTCTCCTGTTTCCTAAGATACTTGTATCTCCGTCGACTTGTAGGCGTAACAGTGGTCTACGAAGCTAGCTGGCAGACGCGACTGCACGTCCGCGGTCGTTTGGCTTACTATCGCTCTCTTCTGACTCATCGTCACTAGCAGGCCGGCTGTCACGCAAGTTACGGCGGCTCTTGGTCATCTGGAATAATACCTAGCGTTAGCCATTTTCCTTTCTCCTGCTTTGTTTAATGCTGGTAGGAGGACTCGGACGGTGAAACATACCCAAGATCTAACACCACCAATGAGACCCAAGGTGTAGCCAGTCATGAAATCATTGGGTGCTGGGGCCCTCTCGCCAGGGCCAGGTGTTGTCGGTGACCTAGCTGCAGCAGCCATCGCAGCTTCACGTAGATTGACCTCGCCATTCGAATTACTCGGTGTCGTTGGGAAGATGAAACGACCGCCGGGAGCAGGGCTCTGGGGGCGACTAGCAGGCCAGTATTGGCGAAGCTCGCGGCTCAACTCTTGACCTGTCGTGGTCCAGTTCGCTCGGATGTTATCACGAATCTCCTGGACGTGACGTTTCAAGTCGAGCTCGTTCTTCTTGAGCCAGCTGACATTGAGTTCCTGGCGCGAAGTGCCTCGCTTGAGTTGCCGAGCGATGTATTTTTCGTAGTCGCGAACGATCCTACGAAAAGAGTGTTAGTACGATTTGGAAGCAACAAAAACCATGTTCCTAATTGGTCTGGAGGGGTGGTTATGTGGGCTTACTTAGTGATGATGCCCGTTGTGCTTACACCCTCGGTACGCTGTGTGACTAGGAATTTGCCCTCTCGCTTGATAGGGGCGTAGATGTCGTCGCCCTCGTCAGCTCCGTACGGAATATCGTCGTGGGCGACATAGTCAATCTGGTGCTTCTCAAGAAAGGCTGGGGTCACAATCCAGGGGCAGTTCTCGATGACCTCGTCTACCCATTTGCAGTGCCTCACTGTCTCAGCACGCTCCCGGCCCGATAACACGGTAAGACCCTTTCGCTTGTGTGTCTCCTCGTCCCCAGTCACTCCCACCAACAGGTAGACATTGTCAAAGGCTTTTTTGGCCTGCTCCAATTGGCGCATGTGTCTGGTTGCGACTGTCAGCATAGCTCATGATCAAGTGGGGCCCGTGGAAATGATGCAAGGAATATAGCAATAAACGCACCCGAGATGGAACAAGTCAAAAACACCATCAGCATACACCCTAATGGTGCGACCTATGGGAGGGGGGTTTGTCTTGTAGCCGACGGGGTGTATCAAACGACCTGTGGGAGGTGGCGGCATGGCCACAGCCTCGTGTTTCTGGTGGTCGTCGTTGGCGTTCGAATCCTTGCTAAAAAGAGAGGGCTTCTTCCCCTTGCGGGTGACACGGTCCGCAATATCGACGCTAGCCTCGGTGGTGTCGCTCGGCTCGCCTGGGTCGGCAATGTGGTCGGCATGGTTGTGGGAGTGCGCGTGCTCGAGGGTCGAGGCAGCGGACGCACGTTCGGAATTGGCGCGCTGGCGCTTTGCCGGGTTGGAACCGGAGGCGGCATCGGATTTGCGATGGGTAAGCCTGCCAGTCTCGGGGGCGGTGGTATCGCCCTCCTCGCCGGACGCATCTCTCGAGGAGGGCTGCAGAAGCGGATTGTCGTCCATGATGGCCGAATTGGCCGTGGTAGGGCGTTTCCGCTTGCCAGCGTGGGACGAGCTGGAAGGGGATGACATTGTGATTTTAGGTTCGGGCCACGTCAGGACTGACAGACAATCAGACAATGCCACAAGCACAATTACGTAGGTAGGCAGATAGGCAAGCCCAAAGCATCAATCGAGCTGGGCAGAGGAGAGACACTGGCTGAGTTGGCGTGCTTGCTTGGTCGCTTACTGGCCCGCCAGGTTTAGGAACCGTGTCTGAGGCAGGAGTGGCTCGACCTGACTGACTGACTGACTGACTGACTGACTGACTGACTGACTGACTGACTGACTGACTGACTGACTGACTGACTGACTGACTGACTTTAGGCGAAAGGACACCTAACGAAGGTCCCTCACGTCACGTCACGTCACGTTGTATAGGTTGTGTTTTAGAGCTTAGGCAGGCGCCTTTCGACAGGGGACGGGAAAGGTGTTTGGGCTTCCTCTTTCCACGACTTTCCAACTGAGCAGAGCCCAGCGTAAGAGGTAAGAATTATCAGGTTGGGGAGAGAGTTGGGGATGTACAGTACAGTAGAATGGCGAATGTGGGTGCCGAGTAAATGCGGGTGAGGTGTGGGCGTAATAGGTAGGTAGGTAGGTACTGTAGCTTAACCTGAGCTACCTCGTCTAGTTCCAACTCTACCGGCACTGGTGCTGTGAGATAAGACTACCTACCTTCTTAGTAGCTTAGTAGGTCCTGCGCAATCGTAATCGGGTTGAGTTACCAGCAAGACAAGCCTTAACTAACTTGCCGCGGTGTGTTTCTTCCCAATTAGTCCATCGGCTGGAACAATATACCGGTAACCCGAGTGGTGACACTTGAAGTGCGCGAATGGCCAGATAATACGGAGTAGATACGGTAATACATAGATAATACACCTGGGGCTGGGTATAGCGAAAATAAAAAGATGGGATTAGGATCAATTGGACTTAAATGACGTTTTGGTACGTGTTAGAGCACGCGTCGGCCAATGAGATCCCGAGATAAGCCCTCACAAAGAACAGCAGAAGTCGTGGATACCCGCAGACTAGTTCAGTTTCTAGTAGAATATAACGTACATAGTACAGCCGGATAGCTGCTGCAGCTTCATTGTACACTGCTTGCGTCAATACTGCAGCGCATGAAAACCATCCATATGATTCTCTACTAAGCTCCGATATACCGCAGATGAAGACCCGAGTTGGTGAGACCGACATGTAGGAGAACCTGACAAGGAGATAGGTAATGTTGAACAAATGTAGCATTGAACATTTTCGCTGCCCCGAACCAATTAGCCCACCTAAGTAAATACTCGTACCACCCTTTCTGGCATCTGTGGACAGCCAACCAACTACCTACCTACTGTATACACATATAGTAGATATATTCCTACTTGTTTCTGTACGTTCTTGTCGATTAAGCAATACAATCAGCTACGTATATAGTATACTACCTATGGAGATTTATAACAAAGGACTTGAGTCTTCACTCTAGGTGTATATGTACGTGTATTTTACACTCAACGACCTGTTACGGTAGAAACCTGAGTTAGAAGTGGGGAGGTGGCATGAACAGCAGTACTGTAGGTGGGCGAGAACCAATGATGTCTAACATAAAAGGGGGAAATTACTATATACAATAGCTAAGTAAGTGCCTTGCCAAGTCATTCACCCCCATCTCCTAGGTCCTAGGACGATCAATCCCACATCGTACTATGTGTTCTAATTCTTCAAGATCAAGAAAGAAACAGTTGAAAGGTTTAGAACACAGCAACATATCTCGATATATATATCTACCTACTTAGTATAGGTAGGTAGACAATAAATATGTCAATTAATACTATTATTATATGCTTGACTAACCCCATTTCCTTTTACATACCTAGAGTACATAAGTAGCAGCCTGCCTCCATCTACAATGGGTCAGCAGTATTTAGGTAAGGATCATCATTAATCTACTAGAACCCTACTGTATATTGTCAACTCAATAGCAAAAGAGAAGAGGCTGAAATCATTCCTGTAAATCGATAAAATGCGGACAGGGAGGAGAGACAGACGAGGAAGAGCGCAAGGGGGACACATGCCTACTGTACCTAATGCATGCCACGTCGGTTCTTAAAAATAAATAACCTGGTACGATGCAATGCGCGTCATATAGTATGATCATGCACTCCGACCTCAAGTGTAACTTCAACTTTTTTTCATCGCCTTCTATTAATACCGCGTGTCTTGGAATATACACTATCAAAATGAATGCCAACTGCCTCCTCTCAGTGAGACACAAAGAGCCGCTAATGCCGGTAGATGCAGGGCCATCGATCTAAAACCAAAATGCTTCCTTTCTATACCGTCGTAAATGCCTGCTAGCCACTGAATGGGCCCGTCATACCATACAACTCTTTTTTTCTCACAACGCCATATACATACGCTTCTTGATGAGTTTAAATACTAACACCAATACCAACACCAATGACTTCCGAAATATCCCAATACTCGGAGTGCCCACGGGTTCGCCGGACCGTATGAGACAAAGGTATCCTCCCGTCCTTGAGACGCTGCAGCTTGCTTATACAAGGCGAACGGCCCGCCGATTCCGCGTGTGGCGTCCGCACCGGTTCGGATGTTTCGGGGAACTGCGGTAGCAGAAGGCCTTGGAGGCATCGGGCGCAGCGGGGCCGAACTTCTCGGTGACGAGGCAGTACTCGAGGCCGGGGCCCATCCACTCCCTGATGTGCTTGTGGAGCTCGCAGCGGGCGGTGCGGCACTTGCGGCAGTAGACCTGGCCGCGGGGGGACAGCATGGCGAGCGAGTTCTGCTTTCCGACGCCGTTGTTCAGGAACGGCCCCGCGTGCCGCCACACCCACTCCATGTCGTTGGGGCCCTCGCGCCGCGCCGCCAGCGACACCTGGCCGTGCATCGCCCAGTGCACCGCGTAGAAGTGCCGGCTCGTCAGCGCCAGACACACGCTGTCGATCGGGTCCAGGAAGTCGAAGACCGCGTAGTGCAGCTCCGCCGGCAGGTGCGCCAGCTGCAGCTTCGTCCCCGGCTGGTGCGTGAACGGGATCGGCTCGTAGTCCATGACCGAGTACGACCTGTACGGTGCTGCTTGGGACACCCGCTGTAGGGATCTGTGGTCTTTCCCTGCCGGCGTCGGCGATGCGGGAGGCGGATACGGGGATAGTGGTGGTGTCAAGTGCACCACGGACAGTGGAACATACAAGTCTGGGGCCATCGACTGCCGTGGGCTCGCAGACGGTGTCGCAGCTCGCGACACAGGTGCCGTCGGTAGTAGGCATTCGGCTGTGGTGAAGGCTCGCCGAGGTGGTACGTGTATGCCGTCATTCTTGGAGTTTCCGTCATTTTTCAGTCCCTTCTTCAACTCATCTTGTATTGAGCCCAGTGTTGAATTCATCAGCCGGCCTGATAATTCCCTCATGTCCATATCCATTGTGTCGGACGGGTATTGCCTCCGAGAGGAGATCCGAATAACTTCCACCATGGTGAAGAAGGACAGTCACCAACTAATATTCGATCCCCTGTTATTAAAATTTTTTTTTTTTTTTTTTTTCAGCCGAAGCTAAGGAATTGGCCGTAGGGCACACGTTGTGCGGTGGTCTGCTCCCGACGCAAAAGATTCGAGACGGTCACGGGGCTATTTGCTAATTATAAGAAGCCCCACGAGAATGGGAAGAACTACACACGGTAGTTGCAAACTAGCGGTAAGATCGTGAGGATGGACACCACTTGTCAAGCTAACTTAACCTCCGTCAGCCGCGGGATGGAGCGTAGGCAAAATTTTTGTGTGGATTCAGATAGAAAACCGCCGTGTAGTATGTCACAATACCCCTGGGTCGTTGATTGCGTCTAGATGCTCCTTACACAGGAAACAGGACGTATGACTTATTATATACGATACCTATGACATTCGCCTTCACGAAATACGGCCAGGGGAACACGGCGCTAGTGAGGTCACGAAGCAACTATTCTTGGTGGGTATGGTCCACACCTGCCAACTCGGTCGCCGGTTGCTAGTGTTCAGAAAACTATCGTGACATTTGGACCGAAGGTGGAGCGGCGTGACCACCTTCCTCTGCGACTAACGTCAAGACGGGACCGCGAGTAACCATATCTCGCCGATCCAGGGACTACGTGTACCTTAGCTTTCCCACAGAAACTGCGAAAAGGAGACTAATGGCCCACGGACAGCGGCGCCTCTACTTATCTCTCTCAAATAAACGATTTGCCTTGTGGTGGTTTTTACTGCTTCGGGCAAGGCGAGAATACCCACGATGCTCCAGAAAAAAGAGGACCGGCTATCTAAACGCTCGCCCTCCAAGGGTCCGGGGCTACTACGCTGACGTACTGGGCGATAACGGACAGTGCGCGCGCACACTTGGACGATGACGGGCTGGAGCCGTGGTGAAGATTAGTATGTAAATCACGGAGTCGAGTCGCAAGAACGAGAGCAATCTGTTCGTATCCCTACCCTGCTGCAGTTCGGTAGACACTGTGCATCTGACCCGGGAAATCGCGGAATGGGGTACTAGAGATTTCCGGAGCTACGGGACAAAGATCCAGGTCCCATTTCCCCGACATCGTTCCTGATGTAATGTACTTACAGGCCACCTGGAGTCATAGTAAGTATCTTGGTCGTGAAAATTGATATCTAGCCAGTTCTTCGCCACCTACTAGAACAGTCATTCAGCCAGTCTATCGTGTCCGAAGAACGGAACCCCCACTAAGGACTGATTGACTCCCCTTCGGCACCCACTTTAGGAATTTCTAGCTCATACCTAGGACTACCTAGTGTAGTCGCGGATCGCGTTCCAACAAACCGGTTAGAGAGATGGGATACTTGAAAGGGGATAGGGCCGCTTGTACAGGTGAAAACGCAAACCAATTCGTCCGCGTGGCAAAACACTATTGCACAAATGGACTTATATCGGTGTTACGGACGTCGTTGAGGCTCATTGATCCCAATTCTTAAAATTCCAACATGTCATGTGAAACTGCGACCAGGGTCCTGTATGTTTGTTCAGCGTGGTACGTACCTACTTATAGGAGATATCTCGCATTGCATTATGCCGAGGACCCTGAACCTGGTCGATCGCTCATAGTGTACATAACCCTGGTACCTTGATCATGAGATAGCCAATCCACTGTAGGTAGTTAGACACATGACAATCACAAACACAAAATTAGGTAGACGGGAGTACGGTATAAAGAGCGGTTTCGGTTACCAACGGAGCCTACTTCAAACAATTGAAAGCAATTGAACTTGATAGTAAGAAACGAACTACAAAACCTTGTCTCAACAATAATACATCAGCTCTACTCACAGGGTTCAGTTTTCAAACCCCCTCCTTTCTAATCTAGAGTCTCCGTGGCTGTGCGAAATATCCGAGCCGATCGGAAGTATATATATGTTAAGTGACCTACGGAGATCATGGTGGAAAACTGCGCGAACTCCGAGGCATCACCCATATATGCTTGAGTAGCCCTTTGCTGAGACGAATTACCAATTATGGTTAGGATTACTTCCAGCACGTGGTTGTTACATTAAGCGCTGTTACGTCACAACTTGTATCTAGCTTTCAGCTTCCTTATGATGAGTAGCTATATCTACTGTAGGTGCTCAGTTATGTAATTAATACTTTGCGAGGTGACATCTTAACTTGGGGCGCAAAGACTAAGTACGATAGAGCATACAGCAACCTTAATTGGTGAAAGAACCGTTATAGCTCATACATATGAGAAGGCCTTTAAGCCAACACATGCTTTGGTTCTCGAGACTTGTTGTTCGTCAATGAAATACTGCCAACTGAAAGGCATAGTCAGCTTTCCTTAGGTGATAAACAAGCTATGTTAGGCATCTGCCCACATAAGGGGCTTAGCTACCTAGGTAGGTTACATCCGCTAAGCAGCTGTAGTTATCGTCGACTATTATTGTCACGGAGTAAAAACGACGCCGTTTATACTCCATGGAGTATTAACGGTATATAAGGGTCCACACCACCGCGACAATTATGAAGGATTACGACAAGGCTTGGTCTCATGCGTGTGAGAGGCCTGCCCCCCTCCTAGGGTCTTTATGAACAGAGAGACTAGCTGGTGAAATCTCAAATATTGACAGTGGTAGAGTTACCTAAATTAAATATGTGTGAATTGAACTTTGATTTTCTGGTATCTTGGAATAAAATGAATATATATATATGTGTGTGTGTGTGTGTGTGTTGGTGTGTGTATAAATTTGGCATTTTCTACACGCACTACATATAATCGCTTGTGGCTGAGATTAAAATAGGAAATTAAGCTTGATCGCGAAGAACCTAGGATCACCCATAACTAAGCAGAATCGTAGCTTAGTGCATGTCGTATAAATCCTCTTTCATCATCATCATGTTTTTCAGTAAAGAGACGTTACATAGTCAGGCTCTTGGGAGAAAATATCTAAATATATCAAAACTAGATAGGGTAGAGGATCGGAGGGTCTGGGTAGTCTGCGCCGAGCATTTACCATGAGTCTTATTTAGCCTTATAGAATATGAGTGGATTCTTGTTGCATATGGCCAACGCAGCCGTGGTATCTGTATTTACGTTACTCATTAGTTGAGATATAGGCGTCACCAATGTACCCCCAAGCACTACAGCCGGTAAATGACTATTGGAGAGCACGCAAATAGTCTTCGGTGAACGGAGATACGGCGGGGAGATGTAATTTGATGGGATATGGAGTTGCGAGTAACACGACAGCGGTAGGTTGGAGATAAAACAAGATCTGGGGCCCCAGGGAAAACTATAAGAATCCCAAGAAAACCATTTAAACTATCCTAATACAGATGTCTCTTCGTACTACGAGAGACAAATCAAACGTGGAATAAATCATCTTGTCGTTATAGCGTCTCTAGAAATCGAGAAGGGCGACATCCTATCACAAGCGTGGAAATCCAAATCCAAATCCGCTTCACTCCGGCCACGTCACCCAGGGCCGGGATAAGTTAAAAAATCCTCGGCGTCACCGTCTACTCACCAGAGCAGAACAGGGAGGTTAAGACGTAATTACGGCAAGGACGAGAACGGCGACCCATGGAAGTGCGGGCGCTGGAATGGACGCGTATTCCTGCGCGTTGGGGAAGAGGTACGCCGAGCTTGAGGAGATGACTGCTGATTTGCATCCGTTCTCGCTTGACAGGGAGAATGTAGCTCTGGTGCGTCAAACGTAGGTTACGATTGACTTGCTCGGGGCCTAGTAACGCGGATGAATGTCTTGCACGCCCCAGCGATCCGACCAGCACCCGCATTGTAAAGTTTATATTAGCTATTAGGTAATTATTCTCTGTTTATTCTCTGTTCCGAATCTATCATGTATACTACTTGTTGTTTAAAAAGACAGAAAAAAACAACCACTATATACATCTAACACCTCTTAATATACGTGCACGGTTGCCCGTTTCTCGCTGTATACAGATACACGACATCCCGTCTTAAAACGCTCGTACAACCCAACTCGAACAAACCATCACACTCACTCGCCCGGTTCATCGCGGCTTATCTCCTCCCGATCCCTGATTTTATCCGCAGGGCCCCTCCACCCCGTGGCAGCCTGCAGAAGCAGCACAACAACAGTCAACACAACCGCCGCCTGGAACAGGACGCGAAGCGCAGCACTATACCCCTGGACGGCAACGGTGGTCACCGCATCCGTCAGATCACCATGGTAAACAAGCAAGGGGCTACCAATCAACTTCCTAATAAGCTCCACACGGTCTTCGGAAAGGTGATCGCTCCCATCGAGGGCCTTGAAACCATTCTCGAGACTATCGCGCAGCGACCGCGCGAAGATGCCGCCTCCGATGGCGCTGCCGAAGCTGCCGGCGAACCCGCGGAACGTGCCGAGCAGGCTAGTGGCGACGTAGTGCGTCGTCGGGCAGCGTCAGGTGCAGCAGGGTGGGGCGAGCGTGTAGTTTAGCGCGCCGCCGGGTGAAGAGGCCATTGAGGAACACGGATGGCGACG
>NQIM01000649.1:0-17303 GCA_003426235.1 Xylaria polymorpha
TAAAAATCGGTTATGTTTTAAAAAAAGAAAAAAAAGAAATTAATAGGCTAATTATATATTTATAATATTTATTTATTATATTAATTAATTTTTTAACTTAAATATTAAACTAAAAAAACTATAAATATAAAAACTTAAAAATATATAATAATTAATATATATTTGGTATTAATAGCGGCCTAAATAAAAGTTAGTATAGCTGTACCTTCGGGCTTTTAAAACAAGCTTTTAAAATATATTTCTAGAGCTAAGATCCTACTAAAATAGGAAATTGTTGGCTCTAGCAGTTAAGTTGCTAAGCGACCTGTTCACCGCGGAGAACCGAGGCAAGGCGCTTTCGATCTACAGTCTCGCGCCGCTGCTAGGCCCCGCGATCGGCCCGATCGCGGGCGCCTTCATCGCGCAGAACACGACATGGCGGTGGGCGTTCTACGCCACCACGATCGCGGACGCCGTGATCCAGGGGGCGGGCGTGTTCTTCCTCCAGGAGACGTACGGCCCGGTCCTGCTTCTCTGGAAAAAGAAACGCCTCATCAAGGAGACGGGCAACACGGCGCTGCACACCCCGTACGACGACCCGAACCGCACCGTCTCCAAGCTGCTGCGGATCGCGCTGGTGCGGCCCTTCCGTATGATCACTACGCAGATTATAGTGCAGGTGCTGGCCGTGTATATGCTTTATATATATGGGCTGATCTACATCGTGCTGACGTCGTTCCCGACGCTGTGGTCGAGCCCGCGGCCCGACGGCTACGGCGAGCCCCTCGGCATCGGCGGGCTCAACTACCTCTCGCTCGGCCTCGGCTTCTTCGTGGGCGCCCAGGTCTGCGCGCCGCTGCAGGACCGCATCTACGTGGCGCTCAAGCGGCGGTACGGCGGCGCCGGCCGCCCCGAGTACCGCGTCCCCATGATGATCCCCGGCGCCGTCCTCATGCCCGTCGGCCTCATCGTGTACGGCTGGACCGCCGAGTTCAAGACGCACTGGATCTTCCCCAACATCGGCGCCTTCCTCTTCGCCACCGCCACCATCATCAGCTTCCAGTGCCTCCAGACCTTCCTGGTCGACACGTACACGCGCTACGCCGCCTCCGCCGTCAGCGCCGGCACCGTGTTCCGATCCCTCGCTGGCTTCGGCTTCCCGCTGTTCGCGCCTAGCCTGTACGGCCGCCTCGGCTACGGCTGGGGCAACACGCTGCTCGCACTGCTGGGCGTGGTCCTGGGTTTTCCTGGCCCCTTCTTCCTGTGGCGATACGGCGAGAGGCTGCGCAAGAGAAGTCCGTTTGCGGCTGGGGGTTAAGCCGGGTGTCTGAGGGTTCGAGATTGTAGATATACGCGTTAGAAGACGCATGGGTTCGCAACTATATTTGATTAATCGTCATTGAAACATCGAGCGAAATGCATTCGTTGTAGGCTTGTAGCCCTTGCATTGTATGTAACATATTTAGCCTATCCACAGACATAACATAAGCGTTCACTGATAACAGTTGAATTTAAAGAGATTAAACAGTGAAAGGCGTCACTTAGAAGCATTGGACATTAGGCACTGGTGATTTGGAAGCATAGAGTCGACTGTACAACATGGGATTGCATTTAATATCCCCTTGTGGGTATAGTATAGCTCATCAAATGATCTTGGGGGTCCATAGTAAATGAGCTAGGATGAAAAGCTTCAGATCCCTGAGAGGCTTCAGTAGAAGGAAGTCGATAGAAGAAAAACCTTTGGTTTGTCAAGTAACGGCAACCGTGGAGGATCTATGGAACCGGAACCCTAACGCCTTGAAAACCATTCAGCAACACCCGATTTCCCTTGCAGCATCGCTGAGTCGTGAGGTTTTACTGGCCCGTCCGAGGGCTACCATAGCTCAGCAAAGTATACATGGTCCGAGTACATGTATGTGGTCGGTTTAAACCGATCCGAGTGGCGGTAGATGCGAGACATGACTCTTCAGATTCCCCTCACATAGTTGATGTCGCTCCCTCCTTGGTGTCGACTTTCTTGGCAGGAGGCTCGGTAGTAGAGGCGTCATCATCTCTAGCTCGTTTGCCGTTCGTTTCACCGGACTTGACCTTCTCTTCTTCCATTATTTTTGCTCCCTCTTTGCTGACATGAATCTTCGGCCGCCCATCATTTGCTGGCTTAGCGGGGGCGTCCTGATCGCGAGCACCATGATTATCGCGTCCACCGCGGCCACGGAAATTGCCCCGACCTCGACCACGGCCGCGACCGCGATGATGGTCGCGACGATCACTGAACCCATTTTGTTGGTCCTGCTCACGGCGCTTTTTCCAGTCATCCTTGCCCCCTCCTCGGTCACTGCCTCGGTTACCACGACCCCGGTGGGATCCACGTCCGAACTGGCGGCCACTAGCATTTATTTTGCCCTCGCGGATGGCTTCAGATTTCTGCTTCATGTAGTCAAGCTTCCACATGATATGTAAGGGGTGCCCTTTCCACTGGGGCTCGGGCTTCAATGCGACGAACTTCTCGGCGGCCTCCTTGTCGGACCACTCCACGAAGACAGAACCCTTGAATACCTTCTCAGGCGCGTCTGCTCGTCGAAGGCGAACTGAATCGAACTGTCCATATTGTGCGAAGAAAGCCTCAATGTCAAATTGAGTGGATGATGTTTCGTCGCCAAAGCCCTTGACATAGACACTTCTTTCTTCTCGCTTGTTGCGTTTCTCCGTGTCAATTGCGGTTTTTCTGCGAATCGTCTCCTCGCCTTCAGGGCCGTCGACGACAAAGAAGTTGCTTGCCTTGAGAGCCTTGACGATGGCCTCGTATGGTTTGAAGCGGCGCATGCGAGAGAAGTTGCAGATTAGACTGAGCGGCACAGGTTTATTTTCCTCGCCACCAACCTTCTCCCACAGAAACTTGTCCTCAGGAAGGTTGCTATCGCCGAAATAAAATTCAACCTAGAATGTAATGTGAGACAAGTCAACTAATGATTTAGTAAGGCGGAGAAGGCTCACCTGTTTGCGAATCTCGCGGGGGTCATCGGACTCAGCGAGAGAAGCGGGATCTGACTTGACGAACTTCTTTTCTTTTCGGGGACCGGTCACTCGGAGCATCCCAGGCGGTGGTCTGAAGATTGACGGGGTGTCATCATCAGGCGCGGCGCCCTCGGCCTCATTTTTCTTGACACCATCTTCTCCGGTCGTAGATTCGTTCGTGGGCTCCTCTGCCGCCTTGACCTCAGGATCATTCGCCTTGACCTCAGGGTCATTCGCCTGAACCTCTGAAACTTCGGCGACGGGCGGGTCATCGACCTCGACAGACTTCGTATCGGTATCGCTCATTTTCGTGAGTCGAAGGTCAATTAAATTGACGGCGAGCTGGAGCACTATGAACCCGTAAGAATATACGACTATGCGAAGGTGCTCAGAGGAAGATGGTTGCACGGATGAAGATGGTACACAAGCTTCAAGACCAACGAGGGGCAGCTAAGAAAAATATGCGGCGCGAATGAATCACACCGGGGGGCTGGGGGAGGAATGGGGCAAGCTCTCGAGTGCAAGGGCTAGAAATACAGGGGAAAGCTACCAGAGTGCCAACTATACGTCCAAGTTCCAGTCAGCGTCTTCACAGGTCTAGGATGGGCTGTCGTCTGGCTGGCGATGTGCTCGTCCTGATGTTGAGCGAAGTGAGAGGAAGAAAGATATTTTGCGAACAGCGACGGCGCGCAAAAGCTAAAGGAAGCTTCGCAAAGTTCGACAAAACGAAGGTACAGTACAACCTTACCTACGGGTACTTGCGTAGTTAGGTGGGGTTCAGTAGTATGTAGGTAAGGTAGAAGTCTCGCGCAAACCAATCACATCGACTATTTTCTCTACGACGCCCCTCCATCGCCCCGCCACCCCTCTGTGTAGTGAATTTTCAATGTCTTGGTTTCTAAATTGTAACTTAAAATTACCTAACCTTAGGTAAGTTCTGGATAGTGCAGGTTCTTCACGATGCAGCCCTCTACCTACCTACATAGTAGTCCGCATACTTAGGTGGTATGGTATGCCAGGAACAAAGATTAGCATGGATTTATTCGCCCGAAAAAAAAAGTGTAAAAATCTACACACACGTATTGCTCCTACTTAGGCTCTGCTGATATAAAACTATGAACAGCTTCATCTTCATCAGCAGCGTATAAAAAGCGCCAGGTCAAAAAGCTAATGTCTCGGCACTAATAGACTTTTTATTTACAAATTCTTCGACCATTTCTTTCAACTCTACGCGACCTATATCTCACCGGCGAAGCGTTCTTGCGACTACAAGGTAACCTAATACATCACTACTATATATTAAAAACAACAACATACTGTAGATTAGTTAGTATTCTTCGCTCTGGGTGCCCTTATCTGGTCCAGGCTCTAGTCTAGAGAAATAAACCTGCATCCTCTTATCAGCCAGTTACGCTGATAGGTCCCCCCCACGCGGACCAGTCAGTGCCAGGGCAGTTCATGACACTGGATAAGGGCGATCGATCATTACAGTACAGTATGCATGAACTATCTATGCAGTAGTTTGATATTCGATTGGTGGTCTTATTGAGCATGATTCGAGATGTGTGACAGACAGACGAATAGAACCTCAATAAACTGTCACACGCGACTGGGCTGGGCTCTAGCTTGAGGTTATCATTAGTGTGCATATGAGATAAAGATCTTGAAGGATGATTCTTGCTATCCCAAGTCGGTCGTGGGTCTCACGCCGTCGATCCCTGCATACACATGTACCGTACGTACTGAAGTATATATGGTAGTACATTGTCCTGCACCCCAGTCTCCCCTACATACATACCTAAGGTTAGGTACTATACTAAATACTGTGCAGCAGTACCTGCCTGGGTATCCCCGTCAATTCCCATATCCTGCACTTATTCGCCGGTACGCGGAACGGCTAACGAACCCAAGGCGTGAATAGGTCAGCACTCGTCCTCGTCCCGACCCGTGCACAGAACAGAATATCTCCGGGGTCATTGTTTCCCTTACGTTACGGTTCCGTATCCGCAACAGCGCCGTCTTCCCGTCTCCCCCGCGAGGTTCTCTCTCTCTATATATATACACGCGATGGACCACTCGTCCATGCCAGGCTTGCCACCTTCCAAGTATCCAGCCAGGACCGCTAGCCCCGCCGTTCCCCCTCCTCCTCCTCCCAAAAAGAAGTCTAGGAGGGGTGGTGATCCTTCCTTGCAAAAGCGCCAATGCGTTAGCACGTACGTAAATCTCTCGTGACGTGATGTCGTCCCCTCTATCTGTCGTGGCCTTGCTTTGGTTCCCGCCTTGCCTCGAGACCGCGACCGCGACCGCGAATGTGCGCTAATGCTCACCCCCTGTATATAGCGCCTGTATAGCTTGTCGTCGACGGAAATCAAAATGCGATGGCGCCCTCCCCAGTTGCGCCGCCTGCGCGAGTGTCTACGGGACCGAATGTGTCTACGACCCTAATTCGGACCATCGGCGGAAGGGCGTGTATCGGGAGAAGATCGATAGCATGAGGGCCTCTAGTTCTACGCTTCAAGTCCTCGTCGAAGCGATTCTCAATGCCGACGAGGAGGATGTGTACGATATTGTTAAGAGGATCCGTACCTGCGATAACTTGGATACCATAGCCGACGCACTCCATAACCAAGGAATCATAGGTACTCAGGACGAGGCCCAGTCGCAGGATGACTATACTACCGAAATGCCAGTTGAGGGCGAGAGAGACTTGGCCCGTAAGATGGGCGAGTTACGAGTGGAAAACGGGACCACTCGCTTTATTGGTGGGACTTCTCACCTTATTCATTGGGACATACTAGGTTCGCCGACCAACGAGCTGCAGGCCGCCGACATAGACGAAGCGGATGTCGACCCCATCACCAGTTGGTCCGATGTCACGAAGGATCCTGACGTTGTCACTCATCTCCTAAATATGTACTTCAACTGGCACTATCCTTACTTCACCACGCTGTCGCGCAGCTTGTTCTATAGGGATTTCTACCGGGGCAAGCGGCACGCCACATCACACAAAACAGCGTACTGTTCGTCCTTGCTAGTAAATGCCATGCTAGCCCTCGGTTGCCATTTTACAAACGTCGCTAGTGCTTATGCAGTAGTAGGTGACAGCTGGACTAAGGGAGATCACTTCTTTGGCGAGGCGAAGAGGCTCATTATCGATAATGACGAATACGAGAAGCCTCGCCTGACTACCGTTCAAGCCCTAGCGTTGATGTCTGTCCGAGAAGCGGGCTGTGGCCGAGAAGCGAAAGGTTGGGTCTATAGTGGCATGAGCTTCAGGATGGCGCAAGATTTAGGGCTCAACATGAACCTCGGTGGCATCAATGGCGACCTCGAAAACCTTGATGAAAAAGAAGTTGATGCTCGACGCGTGACTTTCTGGGGCTGCTTCTTGTTCGACAAGTGCTGGTCCAATTACATGGGTCGGCTACCCCAGCTTCCTAAAAACTCCTATAGCGTCCCAAAGTACGACGTTTTCCCTGAAGAAGATGCTGAAGGCTGGTCCCCCTACACGGACTTGGGGTTTGATGAGGGCTCCAAGCAGCCAGCGCGAACCCGCGCGATCGGACTACAGCTGTCTACGCTATGTGAGATCAGTAGCGACCTCCTACTTTTCTTCTATCACCCTAGCCACATAGGCCAGTCAAGTGGGAAGTCTGTTGAACTGAAAAAATTGAGCGAACTACATCGTCGTCTTGAGGAGTGGCACAAACAATTGCCTGCAGAACTTGAACCAAAGGATGGCCAATTGCCGAATGTTATCCTCATGCAGTAAGCCAACAATAATGATGTAGTCCCCCACTTATACGTGTTTACTAAACGAGCCTTAGCATGTTCTTTCATCTTCAGTATATCCACCTGTTCCGCCCATTTCTCCGTTATACCCCAAAGGCTTCACCCTTACCACCACACATTTCCCCCCGGAGAATATGCACTGCGAATGCGGGAGCTATTTCAAAGTTAATGCGTCTCTATAAAAAGATATATAATCTGCGCCAAATTTGTAATATTGCTGTATATATGCTACACTCAGCCTGCACCATCCACTTATTGAACTTGCCAGAAAAGACTGCGAGGAGGGATATCATCCACGGCGTCAGGCATCTTGAAGAGATCGCCGAGGACTGGCTTTGTGGGCGAAGAGCTCTCAGTATCCTTAGTGTGCTCTGTCGCAAATGGAGGGTTGAGCTGCCTGACGAGGCCGCTCAAGTTCTACAACGAACTGATGAGCGATGGGGCACATTCAATACTTCTGATGTTCCTTCTCCCCGGTCACACATCATTGTCACTACAACGTCGACGACCAAGAATACACCGTCTCCCCGACAGGGACATGGATCCCAAAGTCCCCCGAGCCATGTTATACCCGAGCCTTCCGCTCCATCACCCTCTATCATTCCCAAAACAACTTCCCCTCCTGATGTGATTGCCGGCTCCATATTGCCCCCACCGAACTTTCACACACAACCATCATTAACGGGACAAATGATGAATGACTCAGCAGCCGTGGGAAAGCCAACAGTTGATCTTAGAGGTCTCAATTCCTCACATTGGCAACCTCCATCGATCAGCGAAGTGATACCCAATTACTCCCAGCCTTACGTCCCCTTTCCAACCAGCAGCCAACCCGGAGAAAGCTCACGAGGCCGATCGTCCCAGGCCGCAACGCAACCAGCAACTCAAAATTCCGTATTCGTCGCCGACGGAAACGAGTGGTATCTTAAGGATAGTGTGAACTGGCAAGCCGGCTTCAATGCCTGGAGCATGAATAACGCCACACAGCCCTCGACCACTGTGTCGGATCCGCAGCTATTTTTGTTTACGTCCAGTGGGCATTCACATGCAAATCCTAACAATCCCAGCCAGATACCTCCAGAGGTCAACTTCGATAGTCTCGATGCTTTGTCGTCCATGGACGGGTGGGATCTTCCAAACCTCGAGTAGCCGTGACACGCATCTTATAGGATACCCATCGTTATGTTTCGCATACGTTGGTACAGTGATTTACAAGTTAGGTGGTGTCGCGCAGTTGTATTGCGAGAATCAAACTGAGGGTAGTAGACAGGCCAAGACTAAATTGGTCGTCTCTCCCCCCGGCTCAAGAAGATGTCCAGTTCTTGTCAGTCTCTGGGCTATTGGAAACTTACTATCAACGTTACCCTGTATTCGTAGGAAAGATACGTGCACCCGGAGTGAAGCTAGGAAAAGTAACGGTTATGATATAAGTGTCAACGACACTTATTATGAGTAATGAAATTATACTACTACCTCTAAACCGTTTCACGGTCTCCCCTTGCAAGACGATAGGGAGACGATCGTACACCAACGATGAGGGTTGCTCCAAATCAGAGGAACTCATAGCTACATGATCATCCCCCAGCTTGCCTCGAGGAAGGTAAGATCAAGTTCAGGGACAAGTATCACATGTTGGATATGAACAGAAAATAGCTGCAAGTAAAAAGGACGAAATGATTCAAGGCCCAGCATTGCAATCGCGATCGTGACTGCACCCGGTAATAACAAACCAGTGCTAACACACATTATTTCACCCTGAGCCGACCCGCGAGTATTTGTGTAACAAGGGCTTGGGAGGTATTCTTATTGTATAATAATCTTCTACGCAGCAGGGGGGCCATGACGGCCTAATCTCCTCTTCAGCTTAGCAAGTGAACTGCAACTTTTATGCCTGAATAGCCTCGCCCAATCGCCAGCTTTGCCGATCTCGAATCGGCCTGTCTCAGAAGATCGGGTAGTTTGCAGAATTAATCAAGTAGTTCTCGGGATTGCAAATGTACCATCTAATCGGCAGCTTGCCGCTCATATGATTATTTGCATGATATCGGGTGTCCCAGACCCTCGGCATTCGTGCGTGTGACATATTGGTATTTGGCGAGGTGATGCCCGCCGTTAATCAAATGAAACACTGCCTACCTAGGTAGGGGATTGACTGTAATTGAGCCCGTACAATATATACCACCTCAATATTTTCCCCTTTGCTTACTAGGCCTTGGGTAGCTAGCTTTATACCTCTGAAGATATATCTGTTTAGGCCGAAAGGTAGGAGTCGATAGGATTAATATATAATAAATAATGAGGAGATAAATTAATTAAATATAGTTAGGTCCTTGGTGCCACAACAATTTTCCTATTTAAAATTCAAACATTTATCACATTGTATGCTTAATTTATTAAATATGAAGCGGTTTATATTTCTCGGTTTTATATCCCTTTAACAATAATGAATGATTTAATTTCTAATAAACGCTTTCGCCTTTATTGTACACTATTTCTACCTGTATGCCTGCCCGTGTGCCTGTACAACAGGCAAGTCGTCGCTTCTTATGTTTCACAATAACTTCACTTTTTAATCGAAATAACGCAGCGACTTCATATTCTATATATAGATAATAGCCTAATAGATAAATAGATAGACATAGAATCCAGGCCTATAGTTCAATTCCTGTGTACAACAACCGCTGAACTCCTTGATTATGACCGAGAATACTTTATATTAAGGCCGTCACGATCACACTAAACAAATGGCATGTGTCATGAACCCTAGCAAGTGGTAGGCAATAGACTCTTGTTGTTGCACGAGGGTCTCCGGCTATCAAGGCTACGCGTGAGGCTAACCTAGATACATATACAAAAGTCTCTTTGTCTCCTGCCTGGCCCTGTGCCTTGCCTTGTGACAGCATGTATGTATATAGACAGAAGTCACGTAGGATCAGATTAGGCCTCCGTGCAGCTATGGAAGTTAATACATACCCCTACCTGAGATCTTAATGCTTTAAAACTGTCCTTGGCCTTTTGCTCCAGGTATGTCACCAGACATGGAGACGAAGTAACTTCTGTATATAGTCATAATAGCTTCACGCAGGTATTTTAGAGACCCTCGTACAACAACAGGAGTCTATTTCCTACCACATACATAGCGTTCGTGACAAAGTATATAATCACCTTGCCTTTAAAAAGAATTCTTGGCGCCCACGATAGGGCGACAATAGTGGCATCGTAAATAGCGTACTCAACCCCTCTAAAAAGGCCTGACCTTGTACTACAACGAAACTTTATGATATGCTAAAAATCTTGCAACCCTTAACCTCATGCTACAAGCTTCAACAACTGCAGCAAGTCCGGGTCGTTGTATTTTAGGTTACAGAAGCGACTACAACGCTTAGGAAGGCTGTACAGACTTACGACATCGCACTACGCGGGACCTAGCAAGCGCGGCGTTTATATGTTGCCGAACTACTACCATTACCAGAAACATACTTACTAGTTGGTCCCTTCCCGGAACCGAATACCTACTTTATATAGAAAGCTAAGCATAAGCGTAAAGGACAGGGCCTGGGATACGGTTTAACTGTTACGCGTGCCCGTTTTTAGGGTTTTATTTAAAAAGATTTCTGTCAAGCGGCGTGTTATAGATTTAGGTATGCTAGGAAATAGCTTATTTTATGCCGGATCCCCTCAGTGCGGTTTAATAGCTTAGGTATTACGGCGGTAAAATTTACGACCAACTAACTCACTATTTAAGTAGGTATGTAACACACACGCGCATAACCTAATATTGGCTGCGGCTCGTGTTTAGAGCGAATGGATATTGTAAAGTTTAGATAGGGGCCAGTCTGAATACCTAACAATAGGCGGAAGAAGGTGAGTGCATCCTTTTTAGGGTTGAGATAGAGCCTCTAGTTTGAACTGTAAAACTGTTGCTGAACAGGAATCCAGGAAAGTTTCAGTACAGACCATACCAGGAATATATAAACTATAAAGAGAGCTCTCCGACTATAAATATAGCCTCCCCTCCCCGTGTAATATCAACAAGTCCATGCCGGAATTGCAAACAGTCCGAAGTACCAAAAATCTGTTTCAAATTATGAGTAGCAATTAAGTATGATACTTTATTCAAAGCTTTCGGATTTCCTTTATTTTCGAAGTTCTTGAGCGTTCCTGAGCTGCTGCAGCTGTCCACTGAAGTTCTGCAAAGTTCTGCAGCGATCCGTAGAAGTAAGACGTTTCGAGATCATTTTGAGCCAACCCATTTTTAGCCAAAAACTCGACTCACACTAATATAGGATAACATGGGGGACAGCAACAAGACCCAAGACCAGCGATCCTCTTCGCTGATTATAGAGCCACCCGGGTCAGCTCTGCCTAGCGACCGAAACGCAAAAGGGAAACGTGGAAGGGATATAAGCCTTCGTCTCTCAAAAAAAGCCGATGCCATTTGTAAAAAGCTAAAATGGTCCTTTGACCATTCCTCAAACTATTGGAGTGATATAGCTCGGATACACCAGCTGCGGAGTGCTAGCAAGCAATATGCGCACTCAAGCGGGAACGACGAGAGTATATTAAAGGTGGCAATATAGAAGGCTTCCTCGGCCTTGAAAAGACCGCTCAGATAAAGGAGGCCACCAAGGCCCACGACATATTACGTGAGTTATATCGTCAGCAACAAGAGCGTCTGGAGAGCTCTTCTCCCTCGAGCCGGGCGTATATGGCTTTATTTACTACAAGCCGACGTGGCCTGGACGTCAATGCCGGCATGGACTCCCGAAGACGCAAAGATCAAAGAGTATTCCACAACGCTCTACTTACCTACTACAACCTTGAAGACAAACAGGACAGCAACAAGCGAGGATTGTTGTGGAGTATAACGCTTGGTGAATGGGTGCCGAGACAGATGCTCAAGGCGGCTCATATCTATCCCTATTCCTGGGGGCGACAACGAATGACAGAACTCTTTGGAGACGAATGTTCTGGCGAATTGCTCTCGGCACGTAATGGATTAATGTTTCCATGGTGCATCGAAACAGCAATGAGGGATTGGGCGATAGTGATTGTACCCGCGATCGACGATGACCCCACCGCCGAAGAAGCCAGAGAATGGACAGAAAGCTCGCCCCGAGAGTACAAATTCCGAGTTCTCAACCCTACCCACCCGGCACTAATGAAATGACACTATCACTACGGGAACCACTTATGTGTGTGGTAAGGACTTAGATCAAGTCCGCTTGCAGTTCCGTGGCGAGCAGCGGCCCCGAGCCCGATATCTCTGGCTCTGGTATGCTTGCGCTGTCCTTCGGCGGTTTTGGGCACACGATCCTCGTAATGCACCATCGAGTCTGGCACCGCAGCTAGGAAAGGGCATGTGGGGGATCCGAGGCTCATATTTGCGCCGGGATTTTATCCTTGGTTTGATAGAAGAGATCGGACATGAAGGCGAATTTCTGATGGATGGCGCTAAGCCCCCCGGTTCGGTGGAAGATGATGTCCCGAACAAGGCCCTGGTAGATTTGGTAAACCAGGAAATTGCTACAGGGGAAGAGAGTGCGTTGGACTACGAGGAGTATCTGGAGAACCTTGAGAAAGACAGTGAGGCCGACAGCGAGGAATATTCGGATGACCTTGAGAGCGGTAGTAACACTGAGGAGGAGTAGGCAGTGGTGTATTTCTGTATCATAAACTTTTTTCTTTTCCTCTTTTCTTGCCCGCTCTTGAAGGTTGAAGCTATTACTATGATGTACTTGCGCAATGTATTATTTACACCTTGTTGCCCCTCTTGGATATATATTGTTCATACTTTATAGAGTACAAGGGGTTTAGATAATAAATCAGGAGCAAGAAAAGCTGCTCTTTTTGTCGAGATAAGCCACCTCAGAGTATGCTCAACCATTTGCGACGCCAAGTCCTTGAAGTAGAAGTGTTCTCAAATCCCCGTTATAAGAACGTAGCACGTCGTGAAAGAAGAAGCGGTCATTCCATTGATGTCAGGAGTGATGTTTCGTCAATCGGAATATCTGTTGCTCGCCACGATACACTTGGCTTCAGGTATCGTGGTAATGAAATCTAGGAGTGCCCATACCCTCAAGATCATCCATGTTACTGAAACATAAACGATCACCACTGATGCGAAATTACATTCTATTAGGCCGTGAGCCGCATCTTCATCAAGCCTTTGGAAACAGCAAGAGGCCTACGGTAGTACAGGACAGGATACCCATTGGCGAGGGTCTATCGATTACGTAGCCTAGAAAATATAAGAAAATATAGACATGAAAGACGCGAACATTCGGATGATAATAACCAGAGCAGTGGCAATAATAGATATGGACGTCACAGGCCAGCCATCTACAGGAAACACTCTTTCTAGTGAATATAGTCCTAAAAAGCATTAACTAGCAATCACTCCTCCTTTCATAAGTAGGTAGTTTATGACTTTGATCCCTCTGATGCAGGGTTCGTGGGGGTGAAATGTAATTAATGTTGAGGAGATAGAAATCGCAACATAAAAACCTCAACGAGCAAAGTACCACGGATATATACCCGTCAACTATGATACAGGAGAGTTGCAATAAACACCATGAGACCTAGAAGAACCCCTCTATTCTCGTCTAGGTAGTTCGGTCCGTCGTATTACCCGAAGCTTGGCCTCATCACCTTGTCGAATGAATTACGGCTCGTGAGGCTGCCTCGGTGTACAACAACACACGGCTAAGTTAAAATTAACGGGATTCGTCAGTCGCCTGGTATAGGTATCATCATAGCAATACCACAACAGCCACTCTTCTCGGTCTCGGACATGTCGTTCCTAGTTTACTGCTAAAGAGGGACAGTTACCTTCATCTCTAACACAGCAGACACCTTCTGGGGCCCGTCGTCCATTCCCCTTTCCCATTGGAGCATCACGTATCTTAAACAGAGCTTGGCAGAGTCGTGTACAACCACTCTCTCCTGCTTTGTGATTTACGATACCTACAGTATACCTTGGAAGATCCTACATCATAATAGCAGCCGGAGCTAAGGCGTGCTAGTGGCAGCGCCGTTCCCCTCCCCTAACCCATTTGGACGAGGTAGGAACCTTGAGAATATATCGGCTCTAATTGTAGATCTATGGGGCATGTCGATCCTCGAGCCCATTATTCCGGGGCGAGTCCGGAGCCATCTTACTTCTTCGAGCGTGTTGACATATCGAGGCATGACTCGGGTCACAAATGGGCCATTAATCCGACCTGGGGTGAGTTGTCGGAGCAAAGGAAGTCCTCGTCTGGGATTTGATTTGATTCGATGTAGAGTAGTGCGGCTGCTAGCGTGCGGGTACGACGATGAGTATACTGCCGACTAACGTACACATAGGTAGGCCGCAATAGGCGCTCGGTCAGCGCTAGGTGTGAGCCGATCTATCTGTCTTAGTTCACCGTAGCTGAGATCTTCTTCGGTAGTATTGAAAAATATTCGAGTAAGGACGTGGGTTAGACTCGTTCGGTGGATTTAGCACGTCGATGGTGGGAAGGTATCCATTGGGCTATCTATGATATCTGTAAGCACATCTACGTTTGATTAGGGGTAAATTGGGAGCGTGATGGTGTTGGAGCCGTATCTTCTCTATTATTACCTCGAGGCCTGACCAAACTATCATGTCCTTCGATGTCTCGTGCGGGAACCTCCAAGTTTGCTGTCTGTCTTGCACCAGCTTCGATAGGCGAGTTTCAGTCGAGGGAGGGTGAGTTTCCTGTCTTCATCCTGGCGTTACGGGTTAAGCGGACCAAGAAGTTTGAGTCGTTGAGAAAGGGTGAAGTTCGTGGTTAGGATCAGATTGTAATTGGCGACTTGACGATGGTTTGACTTCGGGATAGAGTCTCCCGATTTCCTTTTGCTTTTTCCCTACCCGCTTGAAGCGGCCAGGGGTCTTCAGATGCCACGTTGACGAGGGTCATCTGGGCGAGGGTCATCTGCGTTGTCCTGCCACATAAGCCGTGCCAAACAAAGCATGGTACTTCCCGCCGATCCAACCACGTCAGACCTTTTCGTGATTTGATAGTTAGTCATTTTACGACCTTGAAATTGCAGGCAGTGAATTCCTTCATCCACCCCAGTGCTCATAATAATGCTTTGGTTATTATTAACCGAGAACGACTGAAGTAACGCTGTACTTGGGAGAGATAGTCGAGCGCCGGTGTGTCGACAGAGTCCTGCATCAACCCCTTGTCTGTTAGGCCAGTAACGGAATGGTCCGCGGCTAACGCGTATCTGCCATTAGTTGAAAGTACGGGGGATGAGACCTCTGCCCATGTTCTGACGAGCAAGGAACCAAGGCCCGTGGGATCCCACCGGTACAGTGTGGCGCCCAGGCTTCCCAGCTGAATTGCATGCATATTTGCGCTCGGCCGCTGTTGCGGTCATATGTTTGCTTTTTCTGTGCCGATTACATATGTATATTGGGCAAAACGACTTAATATACGAGCCATCTGTCGGTCGATTAGCCTGAGCTAGTTCTCGTGAACTGCTGTCTAGAAAATGTTCTGATCGACACATTGCTCAGGATCCCGATACAGCCGGCGATGTTAACACGATCTGGCAATAATAATGCTCCGCCTTGTCATGCGGGAGGGGACAAAACGAGAATGTTTTTGCCTTGCTGAGGGTATCGACTATCCCTTGACATTTAGGATCGACAGGCCTGGATCCGTGTACCAACGTAGCGACAGAGGCAGATTTCGTCAGCAGCTGGTACGGGAGATAGCTGATCCACTGCTATTTGGATTTACTCCTCGACAATAATGGTTATGGTTTGTTTAGGTATGGGGTACCTGTTGAACGACAAAAGCCTATGTGTGCCATCCAGTCATAAACATCCATCCATATTCAATTCGTACCGAGTCGCGCTGTGGCACATCTCAGTAGTGCACGTCGATTTCGAGACTAATCAAAGCTTCTAGGCTTTCACGTTTCTTATCTGACCATGGTCCAGATCCTCCGTCATGACCTTTCCCCCGGCAAGTATATTTGACCAACATATGAGAATAATTAGCCTTGAGTTGGCCGGAAGCATACCTACGTCCTCCCGTACACCGGTGAGTGAAGCGTTTACCCGCCGCGAATCGACAGATATAACATATCATATTAATTGACCGCTATTGTTTGCTTTTCACTCACCATTATAACCGGGTTCTAAAGTGTTTTCCTATGTAACCCACCTGCTGGACGATGTTGAGCGGTGACAGCAGCTTGGACGCCCATGTATACTCAAGATGTAATTCTCGTTCTACCTATGTGGCGTAAGCGGGAGATAATACTGATATCAGGTTTCGCATCCATGTATGCACACGCCTCCCAACATATGAAGTGATCTCCCGTCGCCGTGTATCCTGATATATGAGAGTTACAGGTCGATGTTTGAATTCTTGAAAGGGCCCACCTCCTGCAGATTCACGGTAAAGTTGTAAGCCAAATTTATTTCCCGTCCTGCAGAAAAAAGCATCCAAGTTAGTCGTATCGCGTAATATCACGCTGTAATAAGGTTGCATGATGTAGCTATGATCGATCTATAAGTCCTTGGCCCAACGTTTGTCATATTCACCGACAGGTTTACATTGCAGGAGAGATCATCTTGATTTAAGCTTACGCCCCTAACCCAGAACGCTGAATTAAGCTACTGTACACCAGAACTTGCGAAATTAATAGCCTGAAACATCACGATCCCCATTTCTAATTATGCCAATGCCCACACTAGGGTAGGGGCTAATAAAATGTTTTGTTTTAGGTTTCGTATAGGGTACTTCTCTTGGGATGGGTGAAACAAAACTGTAGTGTATTGTAGACTATATATACAATCCGATTGACCCTCAGTTTCGATCCAGCGTGCCAAACTGGCGGTGGAGCTAGTACTGTGCATATTCTAACACCTGTGGTGAGCTTAACCCCGAGAATCTGACATCGTGGCATGTACCAATCTGCATTTGTGGGTATCTGCGGTCTCCAGCCATCGCGATGCTGCAAAATATGACAACCATAGACCCGAGGAACGATATGCAAACCGTACCAAGATTAGCCCACAGATTACTCTCTACTATGCGTGATGATTCATGATATAGCCTCAGGGATGTCCTGTATGTCGCCTTTCAGAAATGTCTATGAGCTGTCGCCTACATGGAGAGAGTGAAGTAATATCGATACGGTCTATCTAACACGTCTGCTACACGGAGCCGTCTCCCCCCAAAAAAGAAAGAGAAAAGAGTACAGCGCAAGTACGCCTGCGATAATCTCAGTATTTGATGACCGGTTGAAGTAAAGATGGAAAATACTTGGAAGCATCCGGCAGTATTAAGATCAAAAGGTAGGAACAGTGCAAAAGGGTAGGTATAATCGTAGTCAAAGAAACACGTGAGCGATCGATCTGATGGTTGGTGGTATTCCCCTTCGTAAAGGTCCGGTTCCTCTCCTCAAGCTTGGCACCGCGGATCCGGGCAGGGACTCCGGTGGAGGTGTGTAGTCAACATGGTATCAGATCAGGTTCTTTTTGCTAT